>BPLQ01002493.1:122205-138289 GCA_021605075.1 Caerostris darwini | reverse complement strand
CGCGCTAGTTACAAAACATTTCCATATAATAAGGGTGGAAAATGTCGCACAAATATCTTTATTTCCATTCATAACTTTTCCTACCCCCACCCCACCTTCTCCCTTATTTTTTTACTATTATTTACCGTTGGAAAAAAAAGGGAAGCAAAAATAAAGAAAAAGAAAGAATGCTTTCCGCTCAAAAACTTCAGGACGAGAGACCAACCCCCGAGTGCACCTTATTCGCTACAATCGATCAGAAGTCCTCCCAACCTTATTTCCGCTCAACCCTGAGGGAAGAAAAGAGACAACTTATCTCTTCTCCACCCCAACTTGGAAGGGGGGGGGGGGTTCAGAGAGGGGGGGACGGAAGGCAAAACCTGGTTTCATAAAAAGAAAAAATAAAGAAAAGGGCTTTCACTTGACTTCGTAAATAAGGAAGAAAAATCAAGAGGCATGTGTTCTGCTTACCACAGCACTAAGAATCTGGACGGGGGTTGTCGCATCGAATCAAACGATTATTAGTGGTCGCGCTGCAACAGCGAGGATGGTCGTGGAAGAAGCGCTCGAGCGAGGTATTCTGGGTCAACGTAATTAGTAATTGACTAACGTGGAGTAATTTGGTGTGACAACGATTCTTTTCAAAAAAAGTGCTTTGGTAGCAAATATTGCTTCCCATATTTATATTAGCAGAACGTATGAATTGTGGAAAATTACATATCGCGAATATATTCTCCATGTTCCAGTATATGTGCATACTCATTTTAATGGATATCGTTTGAACGACATATAACTTGAAATGCTGCAGCAACATCTGGTTGTAAGTAACAATAAAGTGGATAGCGCGAACCTATTTTCTATACTTGAATACATATTATCATCAAATTTCATAGCGATTGGTTGAACGGTATAGTAGTTGATATACAACACACACACGCACACACAATTCATAAAAATCGGCCCAGCCGTTTAGGAGGAATTCAGTGACAAACACACGTTCAGAAAAATTGTATCAATTGCAGTTCTAGCTACCCGGTTCAATTGTGAATCTAAATCATCCAGGGACCCACTCAAACACACACAAAAAATTTCATCAAATCGGTCCAGCCGTTTAGTGAAAAATACATGTACAGAAGAATTATATATTGTATATAAAGATAAAATAATTTTATTCATCACTATAGTCACAAATGTTATATAAATAAAACAAATGACAATGGTTCTGCGAAGTGCATTCCAATTAATTGTTTTTTTTTTTTTCCGACATATGTTTATCACAATACTACAGTTCTATTATTTTGAAAATCTATCTATAGATTCCGTAAGCATCAATTTTGTTAAAACTGACTGGATGGAGAATATTTATGTGCACATTACATTTATTTCCATACCCGTGAATAGCAAAAAACTTATGAAAGAATGTAATTTTTTTTCTTGAAGATAAAATTAGATCGCTGATAATAAAGTTAACATTAAGAAAGCAACTAACAGCTGCCCGGCTCTGCAGTTCATGTTAGACCATGGCCATCTGCGTACTGGCAGATTCCGAAACAGGAGATGCTTCCTTTTTCATGTAAAAGTGTTAAAATGGATTATAATGATGATTTAAATGGATTTCTTAATGATATGGGTTGTAATCTCTCTTAATGATATAATTGTATATGTCATACAAAAATTTGGAAAATAAGAAATCAGCCATGATATGATATCCTAATTCTATTATTTTACATTACCATAATTACATAGCGAAGAATCCGGAAAATAAAGAACGAATTAGAATTATTAAAAACTTAAAAGGGAATTAGAATTATTAGAACAATTAAGAAAAATTCTAATACGAATAGTATCGGAAATGTTCTTTAAAAAGAGTAGATTATTACATTTAGAAAAATAAAATTTCTGTAGGTATTTTTCGAAATAATATATATATATATATATAAAATTCAATCCCCAAATTTTCAATTTGAAAAGGGAAACCAAACTAAATAAATAAAAAATAAATAAATTATAAAACAGAAAAAAGTAATATATTGCTTTTTTATTTATTAATAGCAAATAATCATCATAACCATTGGCGCAACAGCCCCATGGTGGACTAAGGCCATCTGCCTATTGGCAGATTCCGAAGCAAGAGATGTTTTCTTTTTACGGGGTAGAGTGTTCGGCACTAAACCCAACAGTCATATTAGGACCAGGAACTATGGTTGAAAGTGAATTCCGAGTCACTACAGACACCTATGGCAAAGCCGGAACTCGAACCCGAAACCTGTGGCATCAAGCACTAGACCGCTAGTCACTCCGCCATCAGGCCCCCATTAAGAAAGCAATGTACCTTAAATTTTCAAAGCAAAGTTTTGAAATTTTCAAATGTTTTCTATGATCTCTAAAATTCTATAAATAAACAATAGAGTAATAGAATCATCTAATACTTTCTATGAATTTTTATTAGAGTGTTGTGACATCTAAAATTCTGAAAGAGTAATATAACTGATGAATTCTATTTTTAAATCCTGGTTTTCTATTTTGTGATTAAAATTATACTTATTGAAAAATTGTTTTACGAAAATACCAGGTGATTATTTAAAAAATTTATTTCTCTTTTCTGCAGAAAAGTGCATCTATTTTTAAGATTTAAAAAAATTGTAGTACAAGAAAATAATGAAATCTAATATTGATAATTAAGACACACATAATTACATATACACACATACTTTTTTACAAAGTAAGTTGGGTACATATCTGGACACAACAGAACAGTTTATAAATAAATTAAAATACATGATGAGTACTTTTAAATTTCTGCCATTAAAATTATTTTGTCTAAAAAAAAGAGCATACAAAGATTTGTAAAGCGGAAATAAGTAGCTACATAAAAATATTGTAAACATCGAATCATTTATTCTGCCATTCCATTTATAATTTTTATTTTCCGAGAGACAACAAATATACTTTTTTAAACAGTTTAAAAAAAAAAATATTCTTATAAACAATGTTTCTCATAATATTTCGTTAGAATAATTTTTAATTTTATAATAGCTTATTTTAATTTAATTGGCAATTCCATTCTTAATTATTCTAGAAGAATAATGGCAACGCTAATATTCTAATTCTAATGGCAACGCATATATTTTGTAGCAGAATCGTTTGCTTTGATTTATTTTATTTTTTTCTCTTTTAGCACAACATTTGATTTATGTTTTGTTTTGATTACTAAACATTTTTTAATTTTCTTTTAAAAATTGTTTACTAACTTGATCGATCATTAAATTTTCATATCAAAATATAATTTGCTTACATTTATTTCCAATTTTCCGCTGAAAACAAATATAACTGAATAAAAATTTTTAGAGATAATTTTAAGTACACATACCCAAGTGTTTTCTGTTCGGCATAGAAATAGAACTGATCCAATTTATGCTAGTATATAGTAAACATAATTCCAAATTTGATAAAAGCATCTACCATCACACTTCGAAGAGAAATATTTATTATCTGCCATTTCATTTATAATTATTATTTTTTCGAGAGGCAGCAAATATATATTTTTTAAACAGTTTTAAAAATATTATTAGAATAATATTTCTCATAATATTCTGATAAGAATAATTATTAATTTCATAATAATTTATTTAAATTTAATTTGCAATTCCATTCAAAATTTTTCTAGAAGAATTTTTCTAATGGCAACACATATATATTGAAGCAGAATCGTTTGCTTTCATTTATTTTATTTAATTCTATTAACATAACATTTCATTTATGATTTTTCCGATTAATAAACATTTTAGAATTTTCTTTTATTTATCGTTTACTGAATTGATCAAATCGTAAAATTTTCATATTAAAATATAATTTCATTTGTTTACATATATTTCCAATTTTCCGTTGAAAACAAATATATCAGAATAAAAAATTTTAGAGATAATTTTAAGTACACATACCCCAGTGTTTTCAGTTCAGCCAGCATAGTTGTCCAATTTATGTTATTATGTAGTAAACATAATTCCAAATTTGACAAACGTATCTACTATCACACTTCGAAGAGAAAAATTTAATTTGAACCAAAAAACAACTGACGCCAACAAGTGTAGAGGCAGTAAGGGAAAAAAGGTAGAAGCCAAGTTAAGTGTCGGAATGGCCTTGGGAAAAAGAAACATTAGTAAAATTCCTACTGTTTAAGTTTTGCGATCTACCTCTGTAATTCGAAATCCGAGAGCATCTTCTGACATGATTCTTTGGAAATGTTGAAAAAGAAACCCAATTTTATTTATTTTATTTTATTTATTTATTTTTTTGCATGAAATGAATTCTTCAATGAATGAATGAATTGTAAGCAATAGAAATCTTCAGGATATCAGTTTTTTTTTAAACAAATATGAAACGAAATTAATATGAAAAAAGATATTATTAAGTTAGATTTTTCCTCCGTTTTACAGCATAATTATATTTCTACAAAAATAAAGAAAATTTTAATAATTGAATTAAGCATTTATATTTTTTTTTTTTTCTTTTTAAGTATTTGAACCATGGAATTAATTCTTCATGTAAACAATATAAATCTTCAGGGCATCGATTTTTTTATTAAATTCGAAATGAAATTTTATATGAATGAAGATATTTTCAAGTCGGATTTCCCACCGTTTTACAGCCTAATTACATTAAAAAAAAAATAAAGAAAATCTTAATAATTAAATTAAGTATTTATATATTTTTTTTTCTGGAAAGCTGTTTTTTTTCTTCTTTTTAAGCATCTGAACCATGAAATTAATTCTTCACGTAAAACAATATAAATCTTCAGGATATCAGTTTTTTAAAATAAATTTGAAATGAAATTAATATGAAAAGAGATATTATTAAGTTGGATTTTTCCACCGTTTTACAGCATAATTATATTTAAAAAAAGATATTTTAATACTTGAATGAAACTTTTTTTTTTTTTTTTACGTATTTGAACCATGAAAATTTCTATGGGGATTAACACCTTCCAGGATATCCATTTATGAGAAATTGACCAGCATTTGTGTACCGTATTACGAGGGTGGCACACACAGGTAACTTCCAAGTAATTCAAATCATTGCGGACAGAATCAGAACAGACATCTAGCTTCTTTATTTTGAAAAACAGCGGTTGTTATTATAATAGCTAGGTTATAAAACAACGTTAGTTTTTTGTTTAATATAAATGCTTTATTATTATAAAAAAAATTGCATTATCCCATCAATTAAAAGAAATTTTTTTTCCCTAAAAATAATTATGAAAAATAGTAATTACTTTAACTTCCTGGCTATAATCCGTAATTTTCAGTGAGAAATATAGAAGATCAGGTATATAACCGCCAAACAATTCACGCCTGTTCTCAGACATACCATATACCAACATGTTGTTAGTATAAACATTCCATGTAAGTTTTAACAAAATGTTTTTTCAGTTTTAAAAGCATTTCTTATGCCACTAATACTAATACTAATGCCAATTTATATATAGATATAAATATATAAATTGTTATAAATAGCACGCAAAAAATTTGGTAACAAGAAATGCATTAAGAAAACTATATATATATATAAAAAAAAAAAACAGAAAAGACAAGGATATTTTCTAAAGAGAAGGATATTTCAATCGACATAGATAATTATTTAAATTTGACTGTTTGTAATGTTTTTAACTCTTACCTATAACTCCAAATCAAGCTTTTTCATTCACAAGCACCATACGCTAACAATTATCAAGCTAATTTTGTAAAAGCCCTGGTTCCTTTCCACCATTACAAAATTGTTTATTATGTATGTGTTTATATTAACAAAATTGCTTATTTTCTTCTCATACAACGTTTCATCAATTTTTCTTGGCAATATGTATATTGTTGTTCTAATGCAGCTGGTAATACAGAGACAGTTTACCTTTATGCCATAAGCAAGGGCTGCACACTGTTACTCATTTAGCATCACGAGTAGCTTGAAGACATGCTACGGACGGGAGCAACACTTATCCCCATCACAACGCTCTACGATCGTATTAGATAGGGACCTATGATTTAAAGTGTATTCCGAACCACTACAAACATTCCATGACGCCAAGCACTAGCCACTCGGCCATCAGACCCCTATATATATATATATATATATATAATCTTATAAAAATGCCTTCTAAAATATATATGTATACATATACACTGAAGTGACAAAAGTCATGGGATAGCAATATGCAAATTTTCAGATGGCAGTAGCATCGCGTAGAACAGGTATAAATGCGCAGTGCTTTCGCAGAGCTTTCATTTCTGTTCAAGTTATTCATGTGGAGAGGTTTTGACGTGATGATGACCGCACGACGGGAATTAACAGACTTTGAACGCGGAATGTTAGTTGGAGCTAGACGCATGGGTCATGCCATTTCGGAAATCGTTAGGGAATTCAACATTCCCAGATCCACTGTGTCAAGAGTGTGCCGAGAGTATGAAATTTCAGGCATAACATCTCACCATGGACAGCGCAGTGGTCGACCGCCTGCACTTAACGACCGAGACCGGCGACGTCTGCAAAGAGTCGTAAATTCTAACAGACAAGCAACACTGCGTCAAATAACCGCAGAAATCAAAGTGGGACGTACAAGGGACTTGTCTGTTAGAATTGTGAGGAGAAATTTGGCTTTCTTGGGCTATTCCAGCAGAAGACCGACTCGAGTGCCTTTACTGACAGAACGACATCGCTTGCAGAGACTCTCGTGGGCACGTGAGCATATCGGTTGGTCCCTAGATGAATGGAAAACCGTGGCCTGGTCCGATGAGTCACGATTTCAGTTGGTAAGAGCTGATGGTAGGGTTCGAGTGTGGCGCAGACCCCACGAAGCCATGGACACAAACTGTCAGCAAGGCACTGTTCAAGCTGGTGGTGGCTCCGTAATGGTGTGGGCTGTTTTTTCATGGCATGGACTTGGTCCTCTGGTGCGACTGGACCGAACATTGACTGAAAATGCTTATGTTCAGCTACTTGGAGATCACTTGCAGCCATTCATGGACTTCATGTACCCAAACAACGATGGGATTTTTATGGATGACAATGCGCCATGTCACCGGGCCACAACTGTTCGCGATTGGTTTGAAGAACATTCTGGACAATTCCAACGAATGATCTGGCCACCTAGATCGCCCGACATGAATCCCATCGAGCATTTATGGGACATCATCGAGAGGTCTGTTCGTGCTCAAAATCCTGCACCATCAACGCTTTCACAATTATGGACGTCTATCGAGACAGCATGGCTCAATATTCCTGCAGAAGACTTTCAACGACTTGTTGAGTCCATGCCACGTCGAGTTGCTGCACTTCGCCGGGCGAAAGGAGGGCCGACACGATATTAAGAGGTATCGCATGACTTTTGTCACTTCAGTGTATTTTAGAAGGCATTTTTTTTTATAAGATTAATTTTTATAACACTTCCGGGGAAGAAAAAAACACCGCTGATATATTGTTCACAATGACCTGTAATCTGCACAATGAAATTATTATCTGCAGAAAATTACAGTAATAATTACAATCAAACAATTATTATGTATAAAAAATAAATACATAAAAAACTGTATTTTATTGTTAATAATTAACTCGCATAAAAGGTTTAGAAACGTAGCAAACGATTCTCGAGGAATGACAGCTGGAAAAACACATTCTATATTACAGACAGTATTCTATATTACTACACATTCTATATTACTACTTTGCAGACCTTTGTAAATAATAATGGCTCATGGAAGTTCCAAAGGGGCAAACCCATTTAAGCGCAGACAAAAGCTGTTGTTTCTTTGTTTGTTTGTTTACTTTAAATTAACTTGATTACTGTTTAAAGTAGCAACAGAAGTAGAAGGAAAAAAGTCATTCTTCTGATCATGATAAAAAAAAATCTTCAAAATTGATTCTCCATCAAATTAAAAATAGCAACTGAAAACGCTATACCACCAATTTACTAATTATTTATTTAAGTTTATATGTATTCTCTCTTAAATAAAAACCACCAAATCATTAATTATAAATAATGCTAAAAATAACCAATGAAAGTAAAACTGAAAAAAAAACAAAACACTGCGTTAAAAATAACCATCTGTTCAAAGAATAATATCGAAAATTATTTTATTAAAAATTCACGTGGCAACAAAATAAAATGAATGGAATTACATCTATTCCCACTGTTTTATGGAATTAAGTCATTTGAAATGAATTACTATAAAATGAAATTAGATGGCATTCAATCGCATAAGATGATTTTTTCGCCATTAATTACGTCCCAGGAGAATAAAACTTTGACTTTGCAATTAATTTTAATTATTCCTCTTCTTGTTCTTAAAGAGTATAGATTTTAATAATATAAAGTAACTAATTTATTTCTAATCTGTATACGGTCGATCCATTACGTTTAATCTGTATAATTTTACCTTTTTTTTATGTATAAATTATTGATTGTTTTCAATAACCAAATTGGTAATGTTACAATTTGTGGTAATTCCAATTCAGAATAATTTTAATGTAAAATAAATAAGCAATGATTAAATAAAAGAAGTAATTATATATGAGGCCTGACGGCCGAGTGACTAGCGTTTGGTGCTACAGGTTTCGGGATCAAGTCCCGGTGGTACCATGGATGTTTGCAGTAGTTCGGAATTCATTTTAAACCATAGGTTCGATCTAATATGGCTGTAGAGCGTAGGCTGACAATCCTACTCCATAAAAAAGGAAACCATACTCTGTTTCGGAACTTGCCAGTAGGCAGACGGTCTTGGTCCATCATAGGGCTGTTGCGCCAGAAAAAGAAGTGAAGAAGTAATGTATTGTAGCAAACTACAACTTTTTGTAAAAGAAAACTGCACTTTGATATGTTTATACTTTTGTAATTTGAAATATAAGTTTTAAGGAAATAATAAAATATAAAGCAGAAAAATTTTAAATGTCCACTCTTTTTATAGTTGATCAAAATTTACTAATTTTTAGCGTTTCTGCTATGACGACAACATGCCTTGGTAAAATTTATTTGAATTAAAAAGAAATATATTCATTTTTTCTTAAAAGAAAAGAAAAAACTTTGTTTGTTTAATTGGCTGTAAAGGTTTTATTGGAAGTTAACAATTTTTTTTTTTTTTTTAAAGGACAAACTTACAACTATGTTATTTACAAAAAATGCCCAATGAACAATAAAAAAGATCAATAGCAAATAATAATAGTCCCAAAATAAATATAAGCTAGAAATCAAATCAAGTAAAATACAAAATAAAAGTAAAAATTTCTGTCTAGAATTTTTTTATATTTATTTCTCTTTAATATATATATTTCTATTCTTTTAAGTTGTTTAACACAATAATAAAAATATATTTTACATCTAGGCTTTTAAAAATAAAACATTGTATTCTGAAGGGAAAAAAAAACAAAAACATGGTTATTTCATCCTCGAGGTAGGAATAGTTAAGGATAAGGGGAAAAAAAAAAAAATTAAATTCGAATTTTTTTTTTTTCATACAATGATAATTCCTTATAAAAATTTCAATAATAAAAGAAATAAAAAAAGAAAATTTATAATTATAAGATTGATACATAGATTCAATAATATTTCAGTAATAAAAAATAATTAAATAACTAAATAAACAAACCAGGAAATATTTAGTAGTCATTTGCATTTATTCACAACTACTTTTTTTAAGTTACTTATAATAATTTCATTATTATAAGTCAACAATTGCAAAAAGCAGAAATATTATCAATATAATTAAAACTGGCCGGTAAAAATTTCAACATCCTGTACTTATAAATTTGTCTAGATTGTAACATTTTATGACGTCATGACTTTTTTGTCCTCTCCTCAAACAAAATTCATGACGTCAAGACTCATGAATGACTCATGCTTTTTAACATCTACAAATAACTGTCATAGTTTTCCGACTATGATGCAATAATAAATTTCTTGCTTTTAGTGTTGCAATAAAATGTATATTTTATAAAATCGTATTCAATTGACTATGGTGAAATCATTTTTAATAATGCGAAGTTTTTTTAGTAACTAATTTTCTTTAAAAAAAAAAAAAACAAGTCATATAAAAGCAGAAACAAATTTGATTATATATATTATCAGTATTGAAACAGATTCGATTTTATTTGAACGATTCAAAATTAAATCGTTTTTAAAGACAGCGCAATTCGAATCATAAATCCTGAGGAAATAGAATTCGTTCGTATTTAAAAAATATATATATATTCAAATAGAATTTAAAAATCTAAAATTCGTTTTCAAATTTCATTTTATATTTTATCAATGGAATAAATAATGGATAATATACTTTTATACTAAAATATTAAATAATGGATAAAATACTTTTTCTCTATATTTTACAAAATCGTATTCAATTAACTGTGATTAAATCATTTTTATCTATGCAGAGGTCTGTTACTTCTTTAATAACTACATTTCCTTTTAAAAACAAATCATATAACAGCAGAAATAAATTTGAATCAGTATTAAAACATATTCGATTTTATTTGAACGATTCAAAAATAAATCGTTATTAAAGACAGCGCAATTCGAATCAAGTCTTGAGAAAATAGTATTCGTTCATATTAATATATATATATAAATAACTAGATATATATATTCAAATAGAATTTAAAAATCTAAAATCCGTTTTCAAATTCATTTTATCAAGCGTAAACATATTTTATTAATAGAATTTGAATATATAATGCTAAGTAATGGATAAAATACTTTTCTTTTATATTTTACAAAATTGTATTACATTAACTGTGATTAAATCATTTTTATCTAAGCAGAATTTTGTTAGTTCTTAAATAACTACTTTTAATTTTAAAAACAAATCATATAATAACAGAAACGAATTCGATTTTATTTGAACGAATTGAAAAAAAAAAAAATCTTTCTTACAAGCAGCACAATTTAAATCATAGCTCCTGAGGAAATAGAATTTGTTTGTTTTAAAAAATAAATATATATATATATATATATATATATTTAAACAGAATTTAAAAATTCTAAAATCCGTTTTCAAATTATATTTTATCATGTACAAACATATTTTATCAATAGCATTTGAATATATAATGGATAAAATACATTTTTCCTAAACATTATTTATTCAATTTCTTCTATTAGCTCACACTCTCCCTATATATAAATCTTGTTCAAATTTTCAATCGTTCAATAAAATACTTTTTATTCATCCACTCAAGTTCAAATACATTTTTTCTTTTTGAACTTGTAGTGGATGGCAATACAGTTTTTTCAAATATTAATTAATTCATTAAATTTAATTAATTAATTTTAGTTTTATATGGGAGAAAAAAATTGTGTATGTGAGAGAGAGAAAGTGTATGTGTGAGAGAGAGAGAGAGAATTTTTTCTAACTTAAAAAAAATGAATGAAAATTATTTATAAAGGACTTTCTGCAATAGAGTGAAAAAAAAGTAGGAATTGACTTTAAAAATTTCTTTTTTTTTATTACTTGTTTTTTAGATGATGTTTTGTAGATTAAATCAATAATGACTTCTCAGTGTGTTATTAAAATATTATTTTTCAATTTTTTTGAAAATAAAAGTCACTTATTCGACAGTAAGAATATGCTTAGAAATCAAAATCAATATTAATACTACCATTAAAAAAGTCATGGTACAAATATTCACAATAAAAAAACATAACTTAAAATTTCAAAAATCACAAATTCTTTACATTGATATACAGTATGAGTCAATCGAAAGGAATTTTTTTTTTTCAGAATTATATATTCTCTCCATTTGATTATCGATATAATTTATTGATTTTTATTTAATTATTGTAGAAAATAGTGGAATTTTTTGCGAAGTTTGAGAAATAACAATTTCACAAATTTGTTCAATAAATGTTTTTTATTAACTTACATATTCACACGAACGTCATTATTTGTTAAAAAAAAATTAATCAACACAATTCTTATAAATTTTAAAAAATAACGTAAATAAAACTTTCACCTCAACATACCTATACAATAATAAATTTGGATATTAGAAAGGATCAATACTTTTTTTTTATTTGAATGGGAATACATATATTTTTAAATAACTCAAAATTCCAAATGATTCATAAAAGGTAATGATAATGAAAATGGTGTTCAATTTTTTTATTTTTAAAACGTCTGATACTAGCAAACGATTTGTATTTTCTATTTTTAGAACTTTTTCTATTTAAAACGAACATAATTAGAATTCCAATTTGTTTTTCAATGAGAATCACTATAGTAAATTGATTGTTGAATGATGTAAATAAGAAATTTCTTCTGACTTTTCAAGAAATTTCTAGACACGGTCTGTTTATTCAACGAAAAGACAACGATAAAAAATAAATAAATAAATAAAATAACGTGATCTGCTTGCCCTTCAGACGATAATTGTCACATTCTTGGTTCAAACCAGCAGGGTACAGCATTTCAACAGAACGCGTTGCAACAGCGAATCGCTCATTGAAACTTGGCGAAGGAGAAAAAAAAAAAAAAGAAAAAAAAAATTGTCCTCATTTTAAAGCATTTCTTTTAGACTAGAGGAAAGCCTTAATTAACCTTATTTTTTAATATGAAAATCCTTTGAACCTCAGTTAAAACAATTAGAGCTTTATACACAATAATATTAAAATGCAGCAGTTTATAAATGCAATTCCACTATAAAGATTAAATTTACCTGTAATTAACATTGATATAATGAATGATTAATATTGTGAATTAATATAATGATAGAGATAAATTTCAAAGATATTAAAAAAATTATTAGGGTTGTAATATTCCTAGAACTAATCTAAAAAACAATGTAATACCCTGTAAATTTTATTTAATGAATCCCCTACCAAAAATGCATTCATACAACTGTGAACGATGTTATGTATAATTCAATTCCGCATGCAATCTTCACTCGCATACAGCGTATGTACAAATTTAATATTGGTTTAGTTAATTTTCAATATCGACCATTTTGATATAAGGTAATTTACAATTGTGACCGTGCTTCCTCATAGGCACTGGTAGGAGTGCCCCTTGTGACGCTGAAGACAGTATGGATCCGGAGTGGAAAGTATAGATCTGGAGAGGAAGTATATTTTGCGCATCCTGCGCATAGCTGAGTATCGAATCTGTAATTATCTGTCTTTAAATGTGTTAAATATTGCATGTATATAATTGTATGTATGCGTGTGTCAATAAATCTGCGGTTCACCAACTTGTGCCTCGAGTATCTCAAAACAACTACTCCCAGTTACAGTCTAGTTGCCCAACCTACAGGCTACACGAATGGCAAATATGTACCAGATTCTATTTTGACTTTAGAGAAAAACGGAGCCTGCTATAATGCCTCCATATTATGCAGTAAAACACTTCTAAGTGTGGCACTTAGAATTCACACACTCTGCACCACTTCTTCCTGCTCAATGGAAGAACTTACTAGTCTACAGATATATAGTATCCATTAAAGAATATTTCAGATATCTTTCTTCAAAAAAAAAACAAACAAACAAAAAAAAAACACATACAAACTATACAAAAAAAGTTTATCTATATTGCTTTAGAGCTACTTGAAAATTTATTAGTTTACTATATTTAATTTTTATTTTATTATTTGTTAGTGTACAATATTTACTAATAATAAATCGTCATTAAGTAATATATAATACAAATAATATGTAACACCGCCTTAAATATTAATATACAATTAGTTTTAGTATATTAACATTTTCATTTCCATAATATTCTAAAGTAAAAAAAAAAAAATATTTAAAGACTATAATGATATCTTTAAGAGCAACTCATATTTGAATACCATAGAAAAAATTTTTAGCCAATATTAGATAAAGATCAAGCACTGTAACCGTTAAATTATGACATTAATACTTTATTTTGATCAACAGAAAAATTAGAATTCCCACAAGAACGCATATAAAAAGTAATTATCATCACGCACGTAAAAGACGAAGTTTTAATTAATAATAAGAATAAATAAAAGAAGCGTTTTCCTCCACAAGATACAACGTGGTTCATAGTTCTATTCCTCCACCTATAGCATGCAAATTAATTCACTTGTTACGTGAAAAAAGATGCCTGGAAAGTGTTTTGTGACAGGTGGGGAGCTTTGAAGGTTATGGAAAGGTCACAGTGCGAACAGAGCCTCTTTTGAAATCTTCGGAAAACGATAAATGAAACTGCTCAGCAAATATGAGGATTCTATTATTATAAAGTTGCTTTTTTTTTTCTCTGAAAATAATCGTTCAGAATTGTACTTGCTTTACTTTTTACTGATTTTTTGATAAATTTATTTATTTTCAGTACTTCCAATAAAAATGATGTAAGTTAATTTATTGTATTACAAGTGAAAAATTTATTCTTTGGAATAATTCAATGTTTATGCTTTTTAAAAGTACAAAAAACCTACCAAGATTTATGTGCTAAAAATGTAGTTAAAAAAAATACCGGCAAATTAATCACGTAATAAAATAATAATAATAATAAAAAAAAAAATACACAAACGAAAATACAATTTAAGAAAAATTTCAAAGGAACTTCAATTACAAAACACCAACTTAACACAACTTAAATAATATTTTTATAAAAGAATAAATCAACTAAAATAGGATTAATACATAATATATAACTATTTATTAATATTACTAATCTATCAAATAATAATTAGTTTTATATTAATATTGAAATCACTAAACAAATCTAAAAATCAAATTTTTCTGAAATAAACCATTAAATTACAAAAACGTTTTCAGCTCAACAATTCAATTTTATTTTATAATTACATATTTATGTGCCACTATATTCATGAACTTCATCACAATGTGAAAAAATACTCTTTTGTCGTACTTCATGTATTTTTTATTTTGATTTTTTTTAATTTTGATAAATAAACAACCAAATAGACCAGAAACAATTAAACATTTTACTCTTTATTAAAATAACTTTATAAAAATATAAATAATATATTAGCAAAAGATAAGAAAATAAATAACAGCATGCATTAAAATTTTATCTATTTGATGGAAAAGAATTTGCATTGTTAAATTTTTAATAAGCAGATATTAGAATAGCTTTGAATCCCTGAATAATAAATCTGAATAGATTTGAATCACAAATAATAAAAATATTCAAATCTATAACAATTTGACAAATTACTAAGAAAAGGCATCGAAGATTTTTTCTATTATCCATAAAATATGCAGGTATTGTTCTGCAGAGAGTGGGTCAGCGATGTCCTGGACTACTTTCAACGTTTCTTATTGGTTTATTTATTTTAATTTCTTTCTCGAGCTATTCTTATTGGTTTATTTAAATTTCTCTGACGTGCTTTTTTATTAAACTTCTTTCATTTTCTTTCTTTCTTTCTTTTTTTTTATAAAATCGTTTGAAATTCTATAGGTTTATTTTTTTTTAATTTTGAACGATAACTGATGAACATAATTTATTGACTGAATAGGATTTATGGATACTTTTTCTTTCTTTGTTTGTTTGTTTAAGATTGCTGTTATGGAGTTTGTTCTTACATTAAATTCTAAATTTTATGGGTAATCTGTATATCGGCCTAGCTGATTAAATTTTTTTCTTACTTATTTTATTTATCTTTGTAATAATTTCTTTTTCTTACATTAATATTCTTCATAATGAAATAAAAACAAGAGTAGATTTACCTATTTTTATTGTCAACATAACAAACTCTTAATATCAATACAACGAATGCAAACGATTTTAAACGGTAAGTTAATGGAATATTTTGTATAATTTAAGTAAAGTAAAAATGAGATTTAAAAAAAAAAAAAAAAAACACCGCCACATTTTAAAGTAGGCGAACTCATAAGTATGATAAAAGTAAATTTATGAATAGGTAACAGTTTGAAAGGTTAATTAGTTTGATAATATGGTGATAAAAAATTACGTATTTTATTTCACTATCTAACCATACTAAGCTTTACTTTTTCTTTCTTTTTTTAATAATTTCTCTTTTTAATGCGTACGTATTGAAATGTATGCACTGGAAAAATTTTGTTACAAAGATTTAAAGATAGATAGATTAAAAAAAAAAAAAAAAAAAAAAAAAAAAAAAAAAA
>BPLQ01002493.1:95041-105358 GCA_021605075.1 Caerostris darwini | reverse complement strand
TTGTTACGATTATGATTATTACGATTATTGATTACTTGTTGATTAAATTAATTTACTAAAATTATAATTACATTTATCATTGTAATTGTATAAGTGATTATTTTGCTTTTTGTATTTAAGAATTTCTTTGTCTATTTCAAATTTTCTTTTCTAATAAAACAAACGATCAAAAGTTACGATCGACAACTAAGAACGATATGATTACGATTCTAAGCAATGATCTAATAAAATAAACAAATCAAAGGTATATAGATATTTTAAATTTATAACCAAAAAGATATACAAATTAACGACAATAAAACGTTTAGAAATTAGCAATATTACAACAGCATCAGTTAATTCTAAACAAAATCTGAAATTGGGAGGGGAAGGGGAAAAAAAAAAAAAAAAAAACACTTTCACAAATACTTAAAATGCATGACTAGAAAAGTTTAGAATGTGATTTAAATATTTAATGTATCCAATTATTTTTAAAAAATACTTTAATTATAACATCGAATTTCGTTAAAACAATCTAATAATGTACTTAATAAATTAAGCGCAGACTATAATGGTTACACAATCTGCATATGGCAACAAGGTTACGAGCAACAGAAATCGTTTGCGAGCGTGGCAGAAAAATTGTTTGCTTTCGAGATAAAGTGTCATAATTCACCAGGCATTCAATGACGTAGCAATTTAATCTTTGAAATTCGCCTCACGTCAAATTTCCAGTGTCATTTGTCGACTCCATGCCCGTAGATGTATATAACCAGTTTCACCTTTAGGCTACGATGTTTGCCTTTTATTGATTGTAGGACGAGCTCGAGCCTAAACGAGATTTCGTGAGGGAACTGTCAAAAGCAAATTGCAAGATAGAAAACTAGTAATAAAATGTTTAATGTGTTGAAGCAGAAAACTATTTTCGACTAAAAAAAAAAAGATAATGGGAATGATATCTTTAATTGTGGTCTGGTAAAAATTGTGCAGTATAGTTTTTTTGTAAAATTTTTTTTTTATTATCACTAATATATATATATATATATATATTATAATTAACAATAAATTTTTATAATTAACACTAAAAATTATTAACAATTATATTAATAATATAATTTTAATTTTATATTTAATTATTTTTTTATAATTAATAATAATAAAATTTGTTTTAAGTTTTTATAATTAATAATAAGGGGTCTGATGGTGGAGTGACCAGCGCTCTGGCGCTCAGTACCACAGGCTTCGGGTTCGAGCTCCGGCGTGCCATGGATGTTTGTAGTGGTTCGAAATTCACTTTAAACCGTAGGTCCCCATTTAATAGGATCGTAGAGTGTTGTGGAGGTAGTGTTACTCTCGTCCGTAGCCTATCTTCAAGCTACACATTCCCCCCTGGATAGTACTAAATGAGTAACAGCGGTGCAGACCTTGCTTATGGCATAAAGATTAACTGTCTCTGTATTACCAGCTGCATTAGAACAACAACAACAGAATTAATAATACATTTTTATAATTTATTAATTATAATTTATAATAATAATAATAAATTTTTGGGCTTAATTTTAGAGTTTGAAATTTTTAGAAATATAGTTATTAATTAAAATAAACAGAATATTTTGATTTATGAAAATTAAAAAAAAAAAAGGATATCTAATTTCGTTATAACCTGAGTATACTCTAGATATAAGGACTTTCTTCACAAATGATTCACTTTTATTTAAAAATAAATTATTTCAAAACAAAATAAAAACTTGATATTTTTAAAAATAAATTGTTTTTAATAAGTTAATATAAATTAGTTTTAATAAAGTTATTATAAAATTATTTTTAATAAAGTTATTATAAATTAGTTTTAATAAAGTTATTATAAATTAGTTTTAATAAAGTTATTATAAATTAGTTTTAATAAAGTTACAACAAATTAGTTTGAATGAAGTTATTATAAATTAGTTTTAATTAAAATAAACTAATAGATAAGTTAAACTAAACTACGCCTTAAAAATCTAAACTGTAAAATTTGAATTACTATCCTCTAATACTGAATATAATTTCTAAAAAAAAAATTATTATAAGACAAAAATTTTTTATTAAAACAAAAAATGTCTATTGTTGTAAAATAAAACATGACCCAGAGGAAAAAAAATATATAAAATATAAACATGTAAAATAAATTTTAGAATAATTTTCATCACTTTTGAAAGACACTGAAAACTTTTATTATCATATGATTTTGAAATCGACATATTAATTTGGTTTTGAAATAAAATTGGAGCAATTGTTTGACTGGCATAAAAAAGAATTCATAAAATCCATTCATCTCTGTTGACAAACTAATTTAAAAACCCAGGTTTCAGTTTCAAATTTACGAACAGCAGTATTTGTATTTTCGTCGCTTTTTAAACGATTCCATTTTTCGCATTTCGTTTCTTTTTTAAAATAACTTTGTGGCGAATAAACAAATTTGAACTGATGCCACGCTTGCTTAAAAAAAAAGAAAGAAAAAGAATTTAAAAGAACGACAATAAAAAAAAAAAATAAAAAAAAAAAAAGAAATGAGTGTAAATAAATGCCACGTGACATCTAAAGTAATTAAAAGTTAATTAAATAAATTTGTATTTTCTAAGATTTCAACTTCGTAGCAGTAATTCGACA
The DNA here is from genome assembly GCA_021605075.1 of Caerostris darwini. Taxonomy (NCBI): domain Eukaryota; kingdom Metazoa; phylum Arthropoda; class Arachnida; order Araneae; family Araneidae; genus Caerostris; species Caerostris darwini. The sequence continues at coordinate 102,730 of BPLQ01002493.1, read as the reverse complement.
TTTTTTCTAACTCAGTTAATAGTTGACTCAGTTCTTTTCTAGATGACTGGCATAGATTTCAACCCTTAAAAATCTTTTTTAAACTGCAGCAAATTTTCTTCCGGTTCTTATTCGGGAATGTTGTCATTAAAGTGTCTTTCGATCAATTTGGAATCGCACGATTTTGACTATGATTTTCTTTTGAAAATAATAAAATAGGATTAACTACAGTAGTGGGTTTATAATTTTGAAGTAGAAATTTGACTTTTTTACAAAATCATTAAATATTTTAACAGAGAAAGAATAAAATAATAATAATAATAAAAAAAAAACCTCAAGGAAATTGAAACTTTAGATATTTTACTTCAAGTTAATGAAACAAAAATGAAGAGGTTCTATTTTCATTCTGCAAAACGAAAAACAAATTCCATTTTGTAACCGAGTTTCCTCCTAATAAAGTTATTATAAATTAGTTTTATTAAAGTTATAAATTAGTTTCAATAAAGTTATAAATTAGTTTATAAATCTGATTTAATTCAAAAAACTAATAGATAAAATTGAAGTACACCTTCGAAATCTAAACTATTAAATTTGGGTTACAATTATCTAATACTGAATATATTTTTCAGTTACTAAAAAAAAGATGTCTGTATTATTGTAAAATAAAACATGTCCCCGAGAAAAAAAAACAAAAAACATAAAACATAAATATTTATAACACATTTTAGAATAATTTTCATCACTTTTGTACGGCACTGAAAATTTTTATTATCATATGATTTTGAAATCGTCACATTAATTTAGATTTGAAATAAAATGCGAAAATATGTAATTCGACTTTTTTTTTTTTTTTATCAAAATGTTGTTTGGCGTAAAAAAAATTTAAATCTCATTCATCTCTGTTGACAAACTAATTTAAAAACCCATTAATAAAAAAAACAGGAGTCACTTTTAAATTTACGAACAGCGGTATTTGTAAACTCGACGCTTTTTAAACGATTTCATTTTTCGCTACTCGTTTCTTTTTAAAAATTACTTTGTGGCGAATAAACAAATCTGAACTGATGCCACGCTTGCTTAAAAAAAAGAAGAAAGAAAAAGAATTTAAAAGAACGACAGTAGAAAAAAAAATGGCGCAAAGAAGTGAGTGTAAATAAATCCCACGTGACATCTAAAGTAATTAAAAGTTAATTAAATAAATTTGTATTTTCTAAGATTTCAACTTCGAAGCAGTGATTCGACACTTTTTCTGACACAGTTAATAGAAGGAAAAAATATTTTCTTCTTCATTTCTAGATGACTGACATAGATTCAACCATCTTTTTTAAACTCTACAGCAAATTTTCTTCCGGTTCTTATTCAGGCACACTGTAATCAAAGTGTCTTCCAATAAATTTCCAATTCGCATGATTTTTGGCTGGGATTTCGAAAAAGAACAAAATAGGATGAATTACAGTAGTGGGTTCATAATTCTGAAACAGCAATTTGAGTTCTTTACAAAATCATTAAATATTCTAAGGGAGAAAGAATAAAATAATAATAATAAAAATCTCAAGGAAATTGAAGCTTTAGAATATTTTACTTCAAGGTAATGACAAAAAACAATTGAAGCTGTTTTATTTTCATTCAGCAAAAAGAAAAATAAATTCAATTTTATAACCGAGCTTCCTCCTACACACTGGCGTTCAAGAGAAATGGCCAGTGGCCCTCGAGACTCTCACCCGAGAGGAAGTACAGAGCAACTAAACGCTCCTGCTGTGAAACGTTTAGTTTATAGTTTATCACATCGAGAAGAAGTATATTACCCCTCACTGATTACCACTGTTGTTATTGCATACCTCATGGAAGGAGGAAAGGGGGGGGGGGGGGGGCAGCTTCTGCTGTGATGGAGCATCTGTAGATAGAAGTCTTGACTTCTGCTCCGTGTCGATGAAGAAAGAGGGCAGTGCTTTCCGTGAGGAATTTTAAGGGGAACTATTCTGCATGTGCGTATCGTATGGGAGAAAACCAGAAAATCTTCCACCAGGCAGTCCGACTCATGAGGCAAGAAGCTGAACATCCCAAACACCATCGAAACTCCTCGATTTTTGAAACAGTGTCTACAACAAAGCCGTCAGCAGACTATACCTCCGCCCTAATGTTCACCAGCGGCGCACGTTGTCACAGGGGCCCGAGTCTGGCCTAATTACCACTTCTTGCGCAATTGGACAACTTTTTAATAGGAAAAGAATTGAATTCCGACAATGCTGTAAAACTGGCCTTCCAAGAATTCATTGACTCTCGTCCACCAGGGTTTTATACCACCAACCTACCGCTTAAATGGCAAAAGTGTATAGACAATTTGGGTGCATACCAGTACTCTGATGAATAAAATAATTCCTTATACTTGTAAGTCATCAACCAACTTTGCCCTTGTTTTTATTTTTTACTTTTTACAAATTTCAACCTTGACGACCTGATCTGAAAGATGTGTAAGTCAGCATCCTTGTTAAAAAGATATATTAAATAAATTCAATGCTAGTCATTCAGTGTTTTGCTCTAGAATAGCACACAATAGAAATTGCCTGATGATTACATCATTTCTTATTCTTTTTATTACTTCATAACAAGGACTTCCCAAATGATTTCTGAAGTGCTTTGCAACATGATTATTAAGAAATGCAAATACAAGTATTTGTTTTTCATAATGAATAAATTAAGCGATTTTGACAGAACATGTCTTTCTTTGGACCATTAAGAAGAATTTTAAAAAATGGGTGTGCCAGTGATTCATAGGAGGAAAAGTTATTCATAATAAAGAAGCATCCTCTAGCCCTAAATGCCTTAACCACGTCAAATCGACACGTTTGACTTCAGATAACATATTTACGAAAGTGACAAAAATTGCATCAGTAAAACGACGTGGTATTTTTGAACGATCTTATACGGGGCTCTTAACAACCGTTTTTTTTTTTTTTTTTTTTTTAAATTTATCCTGTACTACTGTGTCCAAAAGTAAGACCAGTAAATTTAAATTTCCAGGGCATATGATATTTCTATTTTTTTTTCTTTTTTAGGTTGTTGGCACTGCCCTTCACATCTATGTGAAATTGCACAACTAAATATTCACTAGTGCTTGTGTTACGCTTGGTTTTGTCAGATGCTAAAACTGAATCCGGCGATTTTTGAAATATCTCTTCAATTGACTCAAAACGGTGTCCTCGGAGTGGTCTTTTGAGTTTATGGAATAGCCGAAAGCAGCACGATGCTAAATCAGATGAACACGGTGGTTGTGGAACGATATGGGTTTCATTTTTGGCGAATAAATCACGAAGAATCAATGGAGTGTTTTCGGTACTAATCGAGATTTCACGCGTTTGAGGCCCCAAATATCTTTTAAAATGGAATTTTGAAATTCCAATATCAGCAGCAAGGTCTCTAATTGTTAATCGACAGTTTGCAAACACCAAATCTTTAATTTTTTGGACGTTTTATCGTCCTTAACGCGTTTTCTGCCTTCTTTGAACTGTTTTTATCACTTGTAAACATTTCTTTCCGATATAGGAATGCTCACCGAATGCCTTCTGCAACATTCTATACGTTTCTGCAAAAAAAAGTTCTTGCTCAATTAATTGAGACATTTCAAAAATCGCTGGCATCAGTTTTAGCATCTCACAAGACCGAGCGTAACTCAAGCACTAATGAATATTTTGGCAGATGTAAAGGACAATGCCAACAACCTAAAAAAGAAAAAAAAAAAAAAAAAATTGATATACCATATGCCCGGGAAATTTAAATTGAAAACTGGTCTTACTTTTTGGGACACAGTAGCATATTTTAATGTCGGAAAGCATCGACAGTCAGTATTGTTGGAATTATAATATTTTACAATATGTTAATGTTAGATTTTAATATTAACTGAGGCTGCTTAATTGGTTAATTGACATTAACCAATAAATTGAATGACGTTAGCCTATGACACAGCGATAAGTCATTATTCTTTGTGGGTTTTATAACAGCTTACAGAGCATTTTTCGGCGTTTCATATTCAAATTTGACTGACAGAAAAAATAAAAGAAAACATTTTCACAAACGTGATTAATATTCAAAGTTGTATTTTTTTTTCGTTTTCTTATTTAGTTCTTTACTCTGTCAATATATTGTAAAAAATATTAAATTAACAATTTCGTTTAACAACAACATGCCAGGGGCGTCTACCTACTAGTAGTTTCTAAACATGAGATAGTTCCTTTTTACGTAGTAGTGTTGTCAGCCCTACGCCCAACAGTCATATTAGACCGAGACCAATGGTTTAAAATGGATTCACAACCACTACAAACATCTATGACACCGCCGGGACACGAACCCAAAAACTGTATCACAGAGTGTCAATCACTCGGCCATAAGTCCAATATGTTACATCCACTCTACAAAATCTTTTTCTACATGTCAGTTGAATGCTCACTATTAATAAAAAATAAAAATATTTTTCAACAATTGCCACCTTCCTAGAGACTGAATAAAAATTATGTTATTGAAAAAGAAACGTTTTTTTTTTTTTTTCTTCAAATAGTAGGAAAAAAATAATAATACCTAGAACTTTGTTGCCAAGAAATATTTCACAGGTTATAATAAATACAGGAAGAATAAGAAACCATACGAAAGAGCATTGAGAAATCACCACATAATCACTTTTGGACACAATCAACAATAGCTAAAACCAGCACATATTGCTAACTATAGATGTCCTAATTTTTCACCATATCGATTGAAGCAGAGATTCGATTCGATTAATTCAGGACAAAGATAGCAGCCCGCCGTTGATTATATAGCGGCATGTCAGAGAATAAATTTTACTCTAAAAAGTACACATAAGTACATTTTCCAGATTTTAATGAAAGATTTTTTTTTTTTAAATGATGAAACATGAATTGGTAAAATTTGGCAAATTACATTAGAAAAAAAATATTTTGTTCAATAGTTGTCCTTACTTTGTCCAATAATTACTTTTATTGCAAACTGAAAGATGAGAATTGGTTACAATATAATGCGAAAATATTTGAACAGAAAAAAAATGTTAGAAGAATAGTTTATTTAGTAGTTGTCTTAACTTATTGCAAATTGTGAGATGAGAACTGGATAAGGCAATATTTGAACAGAAAAAAACATTAAAACGAATAATTTATTCAATAGTTGCCTTAACTTATCGCAAACTGTGAGATGTGGAACTGGACACAATATAATACGGGAATATTAGAACAGAAAGAAACATTAGAAAAATATTTTATTCAATAACTTACTGCAAATTGAGAGATGAGAACTGTATATAATGTAATACAGTAATAATTAAACAGAAAAAAAAATTAAAAAAAATTTTTTTTTTTCTATTATTAAAAAAAAAAAAAAAAAAATGCTTAAGAAAACCTTGTGAAAGCTATGGAGAAAAATTTATTTACTAAAAATTAATTTATTTTAGTAAATTAATTATTTTAATAACTAATTCAAATTTATTACTATAGACAAAATGTTTTTAAATTTTAATTTTCATAGAATTATTTTTTAATAATACCTAATTAATTAAAAACTCTTGATTACATTACGCTATTGTCAGCGAGTATAAGCGTCTCTGCAATCTGCGCATGCCCAGATTAAACAATATGACGCAATTCCGAAAACAACTATTCAAACAAATAGTTTTATAACTCTCAGTGCGAAGAAAACGTTTCTCAGAAATATTAGCGCTTTATTCTATTCAATCACTTTGTCTTTACTCGGAAACCGGGGCTTATTTGCCCCTAATAAGAGAAACTAATTACGAGTAAAGGGAAATCAACGGATGTTATCGAAACCTCCCACAGAAATCCTTTTATTCGTTGGGTGCATGCATTTCTTACTGCCAGATCCAACGGCCTTATTTCCATGTTAATTAAAATTTGCCTCGCATTTTCATTTGGGATTTTTTTTTTTCTTTCTTAATAATACTTCACGTTTTGTTTCGTATTGTTTTAGTAAAGGAATATTTTGGATCAATGGATTAGGTCTTATAATTTTCTTATTTGTAATTTATTTTAATTTTAAAAAATATAAGAAAATAATTAAAATATGTTTAAACATTATCGTTTGTTCTTGTAAATTAAATTTTAATGCTTGTTTTCAAGTTTTAAAATAGTTTTTTTTTTAAAACAAACGATATTTTTCATTATCGTTTTATGTATGATACTAGTTATTTTAATGGCATAAAACATTATTAGATTTATTTACATTTATATTAAATAAAAAGGAATATTTTTTATCAATGCATTAAGAGTTAAAATTTTCTTATTTATAATTTATTTTAGTTTAGTTTATAAAATATATAAGAAAATAATTAAAATATTTTTAAACATTATTGTTTTATATATGGTAGTTTTTTTAATGGAATTAAATTAGTTTACATGAACTGTATTAAATAAATTTTAATTAAGAATTATTATTAAATAATTTTTCTACTTATAAAATGATGGCTAATTACATAAAACAATTAGTGTTAAAAATGTTTTTAATACTAATTGTTTAAGATTTAAGATTTGCATGATTTGATTTTAAGATTGTTGTTAAGATTTGCATGATTTGATATTTATAAAATAGATTTCTTGAATGATTATATGAATTAATCTAATTTAAAGATTGGTATTTATATATAGTCAGTTCAGAACATTATATAACAATATAAATAAATGAGGAAAAAAACATTCTCGTTAAGAAAATTTCAAAATTTTGATGATCAATTATGTACTAAATTATGTATTAAATTATGCAAGTATAAATTTATCATTGCACGCTTAATTTATGTACATTTTAAATAGTATAGAAAAAATTATAAAGTTACATTAAAATATATATAAAATTACATTAAAAAGGAAAATAAATTTATTTTATTTATAAAATAAATGGAGGTATACAATATTGTGGTGCACATGAATTTTAATAAAGGGATATTACTCTTTGTATTTTTAACTTAATATATATTTTTTTTAAATTATAAAATTTTCTTTATCATTTTATATATCTTATTTTTTATATAGCTTTTTTGAGCTAAAAAAGATACATATAAAAAAAAAGATTAAAAAAAGAAGTTTTACTTTCTTAAAATATTTAATGTAAACTTTTGTTAATAAAAAGTTATAAATGTTTAAAAAAAATTCTCACCCACAAATATTAATTTTTATTAATGGTTAGAGCAGTATGTCATTAAAATTCTGAAGTGAAAGATTAGTTTTGGGGCTATTGTATGTTTAATAATTATTTTTTCGGGATTATCATATTTTAAGTTATTTTAATCTACAATTTTTATTTGTATACCATGCTGAACTTTTTTATACTTTATACATACGATACTTAAAGACTTTACTAGTCTACAAATGATCTTTTCATACTTTCTTTTCATCTTCATTTGAATGAATTAATGATTCCAACAAGAATATGGTTATTTGTTTTACAACTTTTTCAATGTCATTAAGTTTTATTATTGTAAAGAATAAAAATTGTGAAAGTAATTCAACCTCGTTTGCTTCAAGTGGTTCATGGAAAACAGCTAAAACTTTTCTCCACAACTTCAATGGTGCTAATTTCTCTCAATAAAATGGCGGAGGTTCCATCCAAAAAGTTTTTGCCGCTCAACGTTTTAAGAGTGTAAAAGGAGACAAAAAAAAAAAGTTTTGCAAGTTATTTAAGCGAGCTCCGTAATTACCA
>BPLQ01002493.1:72701-95031 GCA_021605075.1 Caerostris darwini | reverse complement strand
ATAAACGAGGATAATGATGTAAAAAGTTGTTTTATTACTTTTGATATATTTTTTTTCTCGTTTAGTTTTATTTAGGTTTTTTTACAACACCTCAAGTTTCTTGAAAAAAGAGAAGTAAAAAAAAAAAAAAAAAAAAAAAAGTTGTTATTTTTAAACAAAAAAAATTTAAAAAAAAAAAAAAAATTAGGAGGCAAATTTTTAATGAACATTTAAATATTCACTTACTGAAGACTTAATCGATTGAAATAAAATTTTAATTTAATTAAAATTCTAAGGTTGTTGGATAAAAATCGAATCGAATAGCAGTAAATAAAAATCGAATGAAACATCATGTTATCAACAAATTTTTGTAAATAATTTCTTTCATTATTCTGTGTATTTATCGTCTGGTTCTGAGTTATTCGAGAAGTATTTTCGAAATGACAATGCAGTCGAATTTTTGAAACATAATCGTTTGCTTAGAACAGGTGTGGCTAAACCGCGGCCCGCATGCAGGCCTTGAATATTTTGCAGGTCTGTGAGATTTATCACACTTTTACAAAATACATTTATTTTATATTGGCCAAAGTAGTGAAAAGCAATGTATTAAAAAAGTGTGTTATGTGTGCATTCATATATTTACAAAATATATTTTTATCACACTTTTACAAAATATATTTATTTTATAATGTCCAAAGTAGTGAAAACCAATGTATTAAAAAAGTGCGTTATGTGTGCATTCATAAATTCAAAAATTAACTGTTGAAATTATGAGAAAAAAATTAACTTCAATTTTAAAATAATATTCTAGCAAATATATGACAGATACTGCCTGTTTTATTTATGAGTTATATTTATGAGTTCGCAGAATAATTAAATTCTATTCTGTGAACTCATGATGAGAGGAAAAACAAATATCGCACTAGTAAAATAATTATTTTTTAATTATGTATTTTTTTAATTTCAGTTATATTTATAAATTTTTTATATTTCATTTTAAATGTTATATATTTCTTTACAGTGTGCGTTTAGTATCATTATAATTACATTATCTATGTTTACATGTAAGAATAAAAGTAAACACAATAATAATAACTCATTATGTTTCCATTTTTCACTCCAAAATAATGTCTACAATGGGTCTAAATCTAATATGGGAGTGTATAATTTCATATGCGGTCCGCGGAATTAGGATGCATTTCCAAAGTGGCCCGGAAGATCATTTGGTTTGGCCACCCCTGGCTTAGAACAAAAGATAATTTTTCGAAATTTAAGAAAAAAAATTTTTTAAGAGTACAATAATGAATAAAAAAAGTTCTAATTTTATCTATATCTGAATTAAAAATAATCGTCATAGTAAACCATGATATAAAATATGTTAAAAAATAACGGTACAAAATTTAAATAATATACTCCACAGCTAAAATTTCAGCGGAATATACATTCAGAAGAAATGAAAACGATAGTATTAATTTTACATTGTTTCATTAACAGTAACGAACAACAGAGCAGCTATTGAAATTTCACTTTGCTTTTCAACTAAAAGCAATTACCTCATTTACATTCAGAATATTTTAATAGGATATCCAATTTAAATAGCTTTATGAGAATTGCATTAGAAATGTCAATTAAATATTTGAACTGGAAACCATTCAACTGATTAGGTGACAGCAAATATTTAGGTGGAGTTCTAAGTTATGCATGAGCAATACTTTTATTTCTAAATAGAATTGTGTGAATTATTTGGAGAATATGATGTCATTAGATTAAAACCAGATACTTTTAATGTAGTATATCATAATCAGAAAATTAATTTATTTGATAGCTATTTAAACTAAAAGTGAAAAGAAAAAAAAAAATTTAAACGGAATTTGTTCTGTTATTATTTAAAAAAAAAAAAAAAAAAAAAAAAACAAACCTTGGTTTTTTTTTTTTTTTTTTTTAAATATTTTACACGAAAACAGAAATTAGAAAATAAATTGTATTTATTTATTTTTAACTAGAAGAATTGTTCTTAAAGTAATTTCCTTTATTTATTCTGTGTATTTATCATTTGGTTCTGAGTTATACGATAAGTATTTTCAAAATGACAATGCATTCAAATTTTTGAAACATAATCGTTTGCTTAGAACAAAAGATAATTTTGAAAATAAAGGAAACAATTTTTAAGAATACAATAATAACTAAAAAGGGATTGAATTTTTAAAAAATAGAATGTAAAAATGAGGGTAATAGAACAGAAAACATACTATATTGTAGTGAAGACAATAACGCCATGATGGCATAGTTGTTGCCAATATTAGAGAGATAGCTACATTGATCGATATTTATTCTTCTTTCTCTTATATTTTTAAGAAATGATCCAAATTGTATATAATATGCATTATATATATTAAACACAATATATTGTACAACAATTTAATGCATTTGGAACTCTACAATTATTAGATCATCTACAGCTAGTGGTAAAACTCTATCTCAGCTTATTATAACAGTCTTCCTTTTAGTTTTTTCATTTTATTTTTATTTCTTTTAGAGTTTATCTTTATTCTTCTACAGTTTAATGAGTTTTCCTGGTATGGCAAGATATTATCAGTATCACTATCTCCCCAATGTTTATGAAAATTGGATACGATTACAAATAAATATATATCTATATATATATATATATATATTAGTTAAAATTAGCTAATCTGATTAACCAAACTAAAAAGCAAAATATTGTAGATTTTTAGTTACTTTATAGCATTACTGTATAATAATTTATATAGTTTATTATTTTTTTATATCTTTCTTTGTAAAAACATTTAGTATATATTCTACATAGCATGTAATGTACATATTCACCTAGTTTTGATTTTAAATTACTTGTAATTATTAAAATATTATTAAAAATTGATACTGCTAGGTCTTTTAAAATTGAAATAATAACAAAATTGACAGTTATATTAATTGTATTTAGGTTACTTTTAGTAACGTATTTCATGCTTTAGTCATTTTGAACATGTCAAATCAATTCTAGTCATGTCAATAACAAAAATATTAATTGAGAAATATTCAAGATATAAAATTTATCTTCTTTTATTAAATGGAAAAAAAATTTTTTTTTTTAAATTGTATAAATATAATATTATATAAAAATATTTCTTAAAATTTATTCTACGGATGAATTGTAGTAGTAAAATATAAATCTGCATTACGTACTGCGTTCATTGTTTATCATGAGAAATATATCAAGGAATTTTCAATGCTACACGACTGTTGAATTTATACTTATACTTCAAAACAGCAGCATAAAGAAAAATTACGTAATGTTTACTAAATTATTTTTTATTGTACACTGTTTTACATTTTAATAAAGTGGAAAAAAAAAACCCCTCATGTTTAGGACTATATTAATATGATGATTCTATTATTGAATTAGGAACTATATGTTATAGGAACTTTACTTAAATATATTTAAAATACAAAAATTTAGTACAGAATTTATATATAACTTTAATAATATTTCACCGAAAAGCAATTTAAGCATTTGATATTTCACTAAAATAATTTTTAAATCAGAAATAAAATTATAGCACAATTAAACTGAAATTAAAAAAATGTTCATACAGAAAGGCTACATTCCCCCACAATTTTGTAATATTTTCTATTGATGTGATTATTTAGTTAAATTTATGTAAATCTTTAACGTTTTTCTTCATGAAAAAAGGAATCATATATATAATAATAAATTCAAATTTATTTATTTATTTATATATTTTTAACTTTAATTGTTCTTAAATTCCTTCATTATTCTGTATATTTATCATTTGGTTCAGAGTTATCCGATAAGTATTTTCAAAATGACAATGCATTCGAATTTTTGAAACATAATAGTCTGCTTAGAACAAAAGATAATTTCGAAATTTAAGGAAAAAATTTGTTTAAGAGTGCAATAAAGAATAAAAAGGGATCGAATTTTTAAAGAATAAAATGTAAAGATGAGGGTAATAAAACCAAAAACATTAAAAACATATTATATTGTAGTGAGGATAATGACACCATGATGGCATAGTCGATGATGAAAATAATGGCACCATGCTGACATATATATAGAGAGAGATCTTTCTTGGACGCATTTAGGGCAAAAGCCATCTTTCAGAAAAAGCTTTTTCTGAGGTACCCAAATAACAAATCCTTGTAAATTTTTGGAACAATTTATATTTTTGGAAAAAATGTGAAATAAAATATAATTAATATGTAACATTTCTATAAAATTCTAAAATTCAACAATATAAAAATGACATATTCAGCAAAAAAAAGATTTAAAAGTAAAATGCAATCATCTGCAAAATTCACTGACAATGACAAGATATTTCTACAAATTACATGAAGAAGCAAAATATAAAACGATGATAAAAAAAATATTTTTATAAGCAAAATCAATTACAACGAATGCAATCATTTTAAATTAAAAACGAACAGAAGACCAGAGAAAAATTTCTACATATCCGGAAAACAATAAGAGAAAACCTTTTCAAACACAGAACAAAAAGACTCCAAAAACTTTCCTGACATTTACAGAACCAGAAACCACATCCAAGTTTAGAAATGTGATTGTTTAAACTTCCAAAAACAGCTTTAAATCAATACCGAAGGACATAAAATATCTTTAAAAGATTTCATAAACCACCTCTCTCTATCTTCCATTTGAAAAGATTATAAAGATAAACAGAAATAATTAACTGACTTAATGAAAACCGCTTAGCATGGCGTATGTTTCAATTTTTCCCCTCTTTACCACTGTTCGTTGTAAGAGAAGCAAGCACAGACGCGGTTAATTTCACATTGTGCAAGAGTCATGTTGTCGAGGCTATTAATTTTTAATTTTCATAATTCGAAAATGCTTGTACGTCATGAATAAAAAAAAGTTTGAAAGGTAAGAGAAGATTTCCAAAGGAAGGAAGAAACAGGGAATTAAAAATAATGTCTCGCCATAAATTCTTTGGACGGGCAATTTGAGTGTTTGCTTAAGAATATAGCGGTCGTCAGTAATGGAGTACTACATAAGACTCCATTACTGGCGAGGATTGAAGTAAATAAAAAAAAAAGGTTTATTTAACAGGATATATCACGCGATACCGTTAAACTATTGACAATAAAATGCTTAATAATGTTGTATGAGAGTGAGTATTAACGAATTAATATTCAGTTAAAATATTTCAAATATTTTCTGAGGTATCAGAAAAACAAATCCTTGTAAATATTTGGAACAATTTTTTTTTTTTTTTGGAATGAATTGGAAATAAAATATATTTAATATGTTTTATTTCTATAAAACTCTAAAATTCGACAATATAAAAATATGATATTCAGCGAAATAAAAAAAGATTAAAATATTTAAAAGGAAAATGCAATCATCTGCAATATTTACTGATAAAAGATATCTCCTCAAATTACTTGACTAAAATATTTTTATAAGCAAAATCAATTACAACGAATACAATCATTTTAAATTAAAAACGAACAGATGAATTTCTACATTTCTGGAAAACAATAAGAGGAACCATTTTCAAACACAGAACAAAAAGACCCCAAAAATTTTCCTGACATTTACAGAACCCGAAACCACATCCAATTTTTGAAATGTGATTGTTTAAACTTTCAAAAACAGGCTTAAATCAATACCGAAGCACATAAAATATCTTAAAAGATTTCATAATCCTCCCTCTCTCTCTGTTTTCCATTTGAAAAGATTATAAAGATAAACAGAAATAATTAACTGATTTAATGAAAACCGCTTAGCATGGCGTACGTTTCAATTTTCCCCATCCTTACCACTGTTTGTTGTAAGAGAAGCAAGCAAGCGCAGACGCGGTTAGTTTCACATTGTGCAAAAGTCATGATATCGGGGCTATTAATTTTTAATTTTCATAATCCGAAAATGCCTGTACGTTTATAAATAAAAAAAAAGTTCGAAAGATAAGAGAAGGTTTCTGAAGGAAGGAATGAAGAGGGAATTAAAAATGTCTAGCCATAAATTCTTTGGACGGCCAATTTGAGTGTTTGCTAAAGAGTATGGCGATGGTTTGCAATGGTGTACTACATAAGACTCCATTAATGGCGAGGATTGAAAAAAAAAAAGGTTTATTTAACAGGCTATATCACGCAATGCCATTAAACTATTGAAAACTAAATGCTTAATAGTGTTGTATGAGTGTGAGTATTAATAAATTAATATTCAGTTAAGATATTTCAAATATTTTCTGAGGTACCCGAAAAACAAATCATTGTAAATTTTTTAAATGAATTTGAAATAAAATATATTTAATACGTTTCATTTCTATAAAACTCTAAAATTCGACAATATAAAAATATGATATTCAGCGAAATAAAAAAAGATTAAAATATTTAAAAGGAAAATGCAATCATCTGCAATATTTACTGATAAAAGATATCTCCTCAAATTACCTGAATAAAATATTTTTATAAGCAAAATCAATTGCAACGAAAACAATGATTTTAAATTAAAAATGAAGAAAAGCGAGGAGATTAAATTCTGCATATCCGGAAAACAATAAGAGAAAACCCTTTCCAACACAGAACAAAAAGACTCCAAAAATTTTCCTGACATTTACAGAACCCGAAACCACATCCAAGTTTTGAAATGTGATTGTTTAAACTATCAAAAACAGCTTTAAATCAATACCGAAGGACATAAAATATCTTAAAAGATTTCATAAACCTCCCTCTATCTCTCTTCCATTTGAAACGATTATAAAGATAAACCAAAATAATTAAATGACTTAATGAAAACCGCTTAGCACGGCGTACGTTTCAATTTCCCCCCTCTTACACACTGTTTGTTGTAAGAGAAGAAGCTAGCAAGCATACACGCGGTTAATTTCACATTGTGCAAGAGTCATGATGTCGAGGCTATTAATTTTTAATTTTCATAATTCGAAAATGCCTGTACGTTATAAATAAAAAAAAAGTTTGAAAGATAAGAGAATATTTCTAAAGGAAGAAATGAAGAGGGAATTAAAAATAATGTCTCGCCATAAATTCTTTGGACGGGCAATTTGAATGTTTGCTCAAGAGTATGGCGATCGTCAGTAATGGAGGGCTACATATGATTCCATTACTGGCAAGAGTTGAAATAAAAAAATAAAGGATTTATTTAACAGGCTATATCATGCGATACAGCGTTAAACTATTGAAAAAAAAAAAATGCTTAATAGTGTCGTATGAAAGTGAGTATTAACGAATTAATATTCAGTTAAAATATTTCAAATATTTTCTAAAGTAACCGAAAAACAAATTCTTGTAAATTTTTGGAATAAATTTTTTTTTGGAATGAATTTGAAATAAAATATATTTAATATGCTTCATTTCTATAAAACTCTAAAATTCGACAATATAAAATTAATATGATATTCAGGGGAAAAAAAAAGATTAAAATATTTAAAAGAGAAATGCAATCCTCAGCAAAATTCACTGACAAAAGATATCTCCACAAATTACCTGACTAAAATATTTTAATAAGGAAAATCAATTACAACGAATAGAATCATTTTAAATTAAAAATGAACAGAAGCGAAGAGATGAATTTCTACACATCCGGAAAACAATAAGACAAAACATTTTCTCAACACAGAACAAAAAGACCCCCAAAATTTTCCTGACATTTACCAGATGAATCCAAAACCACATCCAAGTTTTGAAATGTGATTGTTTAAACATACAAAAACAGTTTTAAAGCAATATCGAAGGACATAAAATATCTTAAAAGATTTCATAATCCACCATGTCTCTCTCTCTCTCTCTTATCTTCCATTTGAAAAGATTATAAAGATAAACAGAAATAATTAACTGACTTAATGAAAACCGCTTAGCATGGCGTATGTTTCAATTTTTCCCCTCTTTACCACTGTTCGTTGTAAGAGAAGCAAGCACAGATGCGGTTAATTTCACATTGTGCAAGAGTCATGATGTCGAGGCTATTAATTTTTAATTTTCATAATTCGAAAATGCCTGTACGTTATAAAAAAAAAAAAAAGTTTGAAAGATAAGAGAAGATTTCTAAAGGAAGAAATGAAGAGGGAATTAAAAATGATGTCTCGCCATAAATTCTTTGGACGGGCAATTTGAGTGTTTGCTCAAGAGTATGGCGATCGTCAGTAATGGAGCACTACATAAGACTACATTATTGGCGAGGATTGAAATAAAAAAAAAAAAAAAAATTTATTTAACAGACTACATCACGCGATACCGTTAAACTATTGTAAATAATATGCTTAATAGTGTCGTATGAGAGTGAGTATTAACGAATTAATATTCAATTAAAATATTTCAAATATTTTCTGAGGTAGCTGAAAAACAAATCCTTGTAAATTTTTGGTACAAAATATTTTTTTTGTTTTGGAATGAGTTTGAAATAAAATATATTTAATATGCTTCATTTCTTTAAAATTCTAAAATTCAACAACATAAAAATAATGGCAGAAATTAAATAAAATAAATTTAAAAACGAAATGCAATCATCTGCAAAATTCACTGACAAAAAGATATTTCTACAAATTACACGACAAAGCACAGATGACAAAAAAAAAAAAATTTATAAGCAAAATCAATTACAACGTATACAATCATTTTAAATTAAAAACGAACAGGAGACCAGAGAAGAATTTTTGCATATCCGGAAAACAATCAGAGAAAATCTTTTCCAATACAGAGCAAAAAGGTACCAAAAATTTTCCTGACATTTACAGAACCCGAAACCACATCCAAGTTTTGAAATGTGATTGTTTAAGCTTTCAAAAACAGCTTTAAATCAATACCGAAGGACATAAAATATCTTAAAAGATTTCATAATCCACCCCCTCTCTCTCTATCTTCCATTTGAAAAGATTATAAAGACAAACAGAAATAATTAACTGACTTAATGAAAACCGCTTAGCATGGCGTACGTTTCAATTTTTCCCCACTTTACCACTGTTTGTTGTAAGAGAAGCAGCAAGCACAGACGCGGTTAATTTCACATTGTGCAAGAGTCATGTTGTCGAGGCTATTAATTTTCAATTTTACATAATTCGAAAATGATTGTACATTATAAATAAAAAAAAAAAAGTTTGAAAGATATGTGAAGATTTCTAAAGGAAGGAATGAAGAGGAAATTAAAAATAACGTCTCACCATAAATTCTTTGGACGGGCAATTTGAGTGTTTGCTCAAAAGTATGGCGATGGCCTGTAATGGAGTACTACATAAGACTCCATTACTGGCGAGCTATGAAAAAAAAAAAAAAAGGATTTATTTAACAGACTACATCACGCGATACCGTTAAACGATTGAAAACAAAATGCTTAATAGTGTTGTATGAATGTGAGTATTAACAACGACGGATTTAGGTTCGATGGCGCCCTAGGCCCAAGTTAATTTGACGAACCTTATACACAGTTCAGCCCATTAATGTGACCACCTGTCAAAAGCCAGAATATACTCTTGTATATTCTGGCTTTAAGTGGAATTCTTTATATACACTCCACTGCAATGTGCTGCCACCTGCCTTTTGTGATTGGTTATTTCACGGTGACGTCGAAAGTAGGTGGTGGTCACATTAATGTGACTGGACTGTGTATATAAAAATAATACGATTGCTTTAGAATAATTTGTTTCACAGTTTACCTAATAAAAAATTTAGTTTTGAATTCTATTTCAAAATTATTCTTTTCAATGTTATTAAAGATAGTTATCCCTTTCCTTTATTAATCAGATAAATTGACTCATTTAATTTGTGTTTCGAGACCTATTTCTTTATATTTTTGTGATTTTCGAAGTTGACGAAGTTTCGAAGTTGATTACGACCTTTCTAAATTGATCATGGTAATCTTTGAAAAACGCCTCACATTACGTAAAACTATAAAATTTTTATTCGAGATTAAAAAAAAAATAATAACAATAAAGTTCTTGAGTAACATGACAAAGTTATAATTAAGTATGGTGAATTAATATTTTGTGTTATAATGATGAGCAAACAAACGTTACATTTAGATTTTTTAAGAAATATTTATGGAAAATCTAACGTCAATAGATAAATGCTTTATTTAACGAAAATTTTTTTAGTATCTATTTGTTAGATATTTTAAATTTTACTACTTGCACGATTAATTATTTTAAAAAATAATTCTAGCCTTTAAATATTAACATCTTGAGGTTGTCAAAGCAAGAAAAGAAGCATTAAAATTCGGTCTTACAGTTGATAAAAAACAAAATCGATTTCAAATTTCTGCCGCCCCTAAAAATTTGCCACGCTAGGCCCGAGCCTAAGCCTAAATCCATCACTGAGTATTAGCGAATTAATATTCATTTAAAATGTTTCAAATATTTTAATAAATTTTTACTATATATTATATTAACAAATATTTTATAGGTATAAAAAAAAAAAAAAAAAAAAAAAAAAAATTATTTACTCTAACATTAGATAATACTAATAATGATTTGTCGAAAAAAAAAATACGACATCTATTTTATTTTATTTATTAACTTATTAATAAATTTATATTTACCAACTTTAAAAAGAATTAATGACAGATAACAAGATTTAAATTCGTTTATTTAATCACCAAAAATAATGAGAAAAAAAACTTAATACTCAAGTTTTTCTTCAAAGAAAATTCAATTTTAAGTTAAAATAACAGAAAGAAATACAGGTTTACATACTTTTAATTTTCAAAAAACGTTAATTTGTAAGTTTATAAGCAAATATTTTCAACATCAGAATATACAAGAGGTTAAAATTTCGACATAAAGATTAAAAATTTAACGTGGAATACTGTAAGTTCATATTAGGTGTAATACAGAAGTTCTTCAAATTAAAAAAAATTATTATTTTTTGAAATTATTTAATCACTCTTAATCAATTACATAATTATCAAAATAAAAATATGGAAAAAAAAGAAATTGAGGAATACATTATTAATAATTTTATAAATAATTCCAAACTTTTTTATTGATAAGAAATTCATGAATTATTTTTTTTTCATAAAGTATTTACAATTACTGGCTTTTAAAATGTAAGTTTCCTTCAAGTCACAGTTCAAGATCAAATATAATAGAAGAATTTCGAAAGATTAATGATTTGTTTATTTTACTGTTTAAAGTGAAGAAAAATTGTTTATTATTGTTTAAAGAGAAGATAAATAGTTTATTATTGTTTAAAGAGAAGATAAATAGTTTATTTTTGTTTAAAGAGAAGATAAATTGTTTATTTTTGTTTGAAGTGAAGATAAATTTTCAATTGGCGACCAATGTCATTTAAATGTTTGATTATTTCGCCACATTAAATACTTATTAGTCAAATTATCGAACAGACACGAAATGATCAACTGAGATAACAAATCCGATTTAATTTCGTGAAAAAAGTATGTTATGCAAACATCAATTCCATTAACCTTCAATTTAATAACGGAAAATTATAGAGGACGCGGGAATATTTTCTTTTAATTTAAGGTGTAAAGGTAAAAAAAGTTAGCGAGCTATTATTCTAATGCGCAAATTTAAAAAAAATATCACGTGATCTCATCTTTTAATGCATTTTAAATGAGGAAATAACTTACCTGAAACCACACGAAAAAAAAAAAAGCAATCCAAATTTTTACCTCTGGTTTCTGCAACTAACAAATATTTCACTTTAAATCTCTTTTCATTCAGAAAATAGATTCGTCTATTTTAAATGAGATAACGCAAAAAATAATCCAAGGTAAAAATCAAAAATAGACTTAATTGAAGTAAATTTAATCGATAAATTAATAGAATGAAATCTAATACAATGTTCTTAATCATAATTCTAAGATTATTCTTATAAAAAAATTCACACCTTTATTTTAGAATTTTATGTTGGCACTGACTTTTTACAAAATATGTTGGCACTGACTTTTTACAAAATATGTTGGCACTGACATTATTATTATTATTATTATTATTTTTTTTTTGAAAACGATTTTTTATTTATTTTACAGAAAAAATACTTTAAAGCGAGTACGGTTAAATAAAGTTTATTGAAAATTGGATGATTATATATTAAATTTTTGTATTTATATTTATATTTTGGCACTTTTTTTGTATTTTTTATTAATTATTCTTATAAAAACAAATTCGCACCTTTTTATTTATAATTTTATTCGATTACAATTAAGAATTAAGAAAAATAAGAACAAAATATGTTGCCATCGAATTTTTTTTTTGAAAACGATTTTTTGTTTATGTTACTGGAAAAATATTTCATTTACACCGAGCACGGTTAAAGTTTATTGAAAATTGGATGGCTGTATATTCGATTTTTGTATTTTAGCATTTTTTTTTTTTTTACTTTGTATTTTTAAGACGTTTAGACATAAAATAATAGCATATTTAAATATGCAATAATTCTCCAGTCATAAATAATTTTCCATAAAATTTTAACAGACGAGATTTTCTTACTAACAAGCAAGTTGTGAAGCTAAAAATACAAATTATGTATCTTTTAATCATAAAACCTAAGTGCATTTTTTTAACCAAGAAATTACCAATGTTTAATTATGTCTTTTTTTTCATTGGTGTTTTTCCTTTGACATAAAAATCAGCTTCATTTTTTGTTTTGTTTGTTCCCCTTTAACGATTAACGGACATTGAAGTATTTCACCTTATTGGATTAGTTTAAATAATCCTATGAAAATTCATGGACCTATAAAAGTAATTCTTTTTATAATGTTTGGCGTCCATATTCACAGAGTCATAAAGCTGTAGTCCTGAACAAGCCATCTTGGAACGAAATTTATCACTCATAACACACACATCCAGACTCCTTTTAGGCTTAGCGAAACTCTATAAAACCTCATTTTCAAAGCAATGCCAACGTCAAAGACACAAAAAGCATGGTCATAAATCTTGTCCGAAATACGGAAATAAATAGCCGGTCGAGGCCAGTCTGCCAACAAACGAACGAAAAAAAAAAAAAAAAGACGTTGAAAGTGGGGGAACACTAACTGTCAATATAACTGGTTCTAATGAAGAATGAAAACAAAGTCAAGGAATAATTTCCGCTTGTCGTCTTCAATACATAAACAAGGTAAAATTTGTCCGATTTTTCAGGTTTAAAAGCTGAATTAATAAAAAAACAAAACGGGAAACACATACTAAAGCAACACACAATAAATACAGCTGATAATAATAATAATAATACACTTTTGAAGCACTCATTTATGTCAGTTTTCGAAAACCACAAATCGTAATTATGATGGGCGTATTGTATACCATACTGTTAGAAGGGTGTTTCAACGGAAATGTATAGAATTTTTACCCAAATCAGTTGAAGTATTGTTGAAAATTATAAATATAATTTTTTTTTTAAGAAGGTGTATTTTTTTTTATTATTATTATTATTCGAAAACAAGGATGTAATAAGTTTAGAATCTCGAATTTATTATTTTTGCAAGGAAAAAAAAAAAGCGGGGAAACCCACAACACTCAATAAACTAACTGGTTCTAAAGACGAATATAAGCAAATGACAAGGAATTGATTACGATTATTAATTTTAAGGCATAATTTATTTTTCTGCAGATTTAAATTCCAATACTCAGTTTAAAAAAAAAAAAAAAAAAAAAACTAAAAGGCATTCAAAAAATAATTCTTATTCTTATACTTATTGTTATAATTCTAATTCTTATTCAAATAATTATAATTCTCACTGTTATGCCATATTTTATTATCACTACAAATTACTATTTTCTACAATAATAGGCGTATTCCATTAAGTATGTTAAGGTCGTTTGTGATATAAGCAAAATGAATAAAAATTTATATAATATTGTTAAAATATTAACACGTTTGCATTTCAGTAAGCATATTGATGTTAATGGAAAAATCCACTTCAGTTCGATATATATAGTAAACAAAGATTTTGATGTCACAAACATTTTTTATTAATTTGAAAAGTTATTATTTCTCTAAGAAAAATGGCAGAATTAATTTACCGTTATGTAATCCAAGGATTTCTGCTTCCCACATAGTTATGTAAGTAATCATGTCTAGTCAGTAAATAGCAGCAGCCAAACAACAAACAATCAGGCAACACGGAAAATTGTGTGCATAAAGTCTTAAAAATGTCTTCTCTGTTAACTACTCAGTGTAAAATCACAAAAGCAAAGTACAAATACAGTGGCACCACAAACACCTCCTCTGGTGATTTGTTGGCCTACCGCTTTCTGAAGTCAATTTTAAAATATGTGCTCTGAAAAAAATATATTATAACTTTAAATCAAACTTCAAGGACCGTTTGCAATTGCTAAATTTATTTTGTTATCCTTTTGGCATTTTGCCTGCATATGTATCTGAATTCGATACAACGTGAACTCCTGACTATCCAAAATGGCAAATTTCAAAATAAATTGTAATCGGCTGGGTTGTTATACAGGTTACAAAGAATAACCATATATATATATATATTGTTACATAAAATTGAGAACTTAATGTAAGAATAAAACGCATAACACAATCTTTAAAAAAAAAAAAAAAACAAAAAAATCCAAAAGGTTTTCTTTTCTTTAAAAAATATCGTTTTCACTTTGAAATAAAATTGTTTTTGCTATTACAAAACGATATTTTAGAACAATGCTACATTAATTTCTTTTTTTATTAATATTTTTACTAATCGTTTAATAAATATTAAATTATTTCGCCAATATATATAAAGTATTAAAAAAAAAGATTTCAATGAAAATGTCCAAAATTAAAAGTTGCCAGGGGCACGAAAAACTTACTTTCCCCAAAAAATACACATGTATTTTATGGGTAATAAAGGTAATTTATAAAAAACACATAAATTGTTGTTGAATAAACAATAAGAAGTGCGAGATTCTTTGGAACAGAATGGAATTAATCAAATCGCAAAATAGAACTCAATTAAAAAATAGCGATCAATATAGCGTTTTGCTATTATAAAATTATAAAAACAATTGTAAATTAATGAGCCTAGAATTTATTCCATTATTTTTGTTATTATTATTTGTGTGCTATTGTACGACACATTATTTTATTAATATACTTTATTTATATTATTATGTTATTCTACATTTTTAAAGAAAGCTATTAAAATTCATATTTTATGCATTAACTGATACATTTGGAATATTCTCTCAATATAGAATCAATTTAAATATAAACTTTGTAAATAATATAAACTTTGTTTCTTCTTTTAATCATGAAAAGTAGAGTTTAACATAGCATTTTATACTTTTCAAATGAAAAACAGTTTTTAATACATTAAATAAATACACCATAAAATAAATTCACTTTATACCATCACATAAGAGGAGATACTTTCTAAACGTATTAAAAATAAAATAACTTTATTTGAGAAAATTGCTTAGGATTAAAAAGAAAAATCTAGATTTTCTATATTATTTGATAGCAATCTATTCGAATAATGGCATAAATATATTTTTAAAAACATTACGCTCGGAATGGAGCAATATTCTCATAACGGCTTAGTTGCGTGCAACTCTTAAAGAAGAACTCGAATGAAATTCCTAGCGCCAATCTTAGATTTCTCTATATAACAGGAAAAAGAAAATATATATATATATTAAAACAGTAAAAAAAAAACAGGAAGAAGGAAATCTAAAAAAATAGACAAAAATTTCGTTCGAATCGATTTATTTATTTGCTTTCAGAAACGTTCGAAATTAAGTTACTTTTCTTCCTTACTTCTTTTCATTCTTCATCATTATAAAATCGTTTGGAATTCGTTGAGATGACTTACAGGCAAAAAGCAGGGTTTTAAATCATGTTGTCAAAAGGTGTTATTTTATAATTTACCAGATAATCTTTACAGCAATCTCCCGATTTTTTGAAAGATTGTTCCTTTAAATTTTTTTTTTTCTTTTAAGGTATCTTAACTACTTTCATAAAATAAAAGAAAGAACGTTTGATTCTTTCCGGATTAAAAAAGTTAAATAAGAATATTCTTTTTAAAGAAGTAATAAACAAATGAAATTATATCTGCACTGTCAAATTATAGACGTAAAATCGTTTTCTATTATTTATAACAATGCTATCTGAGTTTGTAATTTAAATATAATTCGTTTTAAAAGGATCTATTATTTTATGATAAGCGAAGGAACAAGAAAATTAAAATTCTGTACGACAACCCATGAAAGTTCTTTGTGACATCGTTATTTTGTTTTAACTATTTCGAATAAAACGCATAAATGATGCACATATCTTTTGTAAAAGGTTTGTGGTTAAGTTATTTTAATGTGGTTAAGTTGCGATTATTGCTGTAAATTTAATGTATGGTGAACAATATAATAAAATATACATCACTAAATAATATTCCAAAACTAAATTTGAAACATCTAAAATCTAAATTGAAATATTTGTTTTTCATTTGACTAAAGTCCTCTTCTAATAAAAACAAGTTCTGAAATAACTACTTTTTTTTCTAAAACCCGTGTGCTTTGACGACATTTTACACAATAGTTTCTTAATCTAAAAATACTGAAAGCACTTTAATGATTTTTGCTTGATATTGACATCAAAAACTTTCGATAAAATAGTCATTTTTTACTGAAAAAGGTATAAAAACAACAGCGAAATAAAAACTTTAATTTGGATACGATATATATAATGTTTCAGTATTTGGATGAATTTTTGTTTTCCAAAGTAACAAAAGTCCAAAAAACAGAGTAACAAATGATTTCTATTGATTGACTGCTTAATATCCATGCTTAAAAACTTTGTTCACAAATAAATGTTTGTCCAAATAGGCTTGCGCATGTATTTATAACACATACAAGAATATATTTTACAAAAAACATAGCTTAACTTATTTAGCAACGGCTAGAGCTACTTTGTTTAAGGCAATTTAAAACTGGAACATATTTTTTGCCAATTCGATAAAATACATACTTATTTTTGAAACAAAGATTTGCCAGTGATAACAACCAAACGATTTTAAACTTGAACTAGGGTAAAAAAAATAACATAGAGAGGTATCTGCCTCCTGTAGCGAGTTAGGAACATTTCTTATCACCTATTTTACAATAAATTAGAAAATATTAGTTAAAATGCTCGTGCACGATCATTTTTCTAATTCTCATTTCGTTTTAATTGGTCACAAAATCTAAATTTATAAATCTTTAAAAAAATTAGCCAATCCTATGCATTTTTAAAGTAAAATCTGAGATGCGCAGCTAGAAAACTAACGAAGGTTCAATACATGCGTTATAAAAGGAACATGAAATAATGCTAAAAATATATATCATATAAAAAGTTATAAGCACATTTTAAAATTTATATAAATGAAAAAATTTTGCTTTTATGTATTACTAGAACAATTGATAATACAGTTTATATGCGGATAAAAATACAAAAGAATTTCAAAATATGATTTATCTTTTAAAAATATATCCAAGCCTTTATAAAACAGGAATATTCACTATATTTTCTTTTTCTTTTTTAACTCTTTTAATGCAACTTCTTTGTGATTTTCTTCTGAGTTTATTCCTTCGTTTTTTCCTTTTAACAGTTTTATTTTATTAATTGTTTTAAATTGTCTTATTTTTATCGTTTGCTTTTTAGCAGTTTTGTTTTATTAACTGTTTAAAATTTTCTTATTTTTATCGTTTGCTTTTTAGAAATTTTATTTTATTAGCTGTTTTAAATTGTTTTATTTTTATCATTTGCTTTTTAGCAGTTTTATTTTATTAACTGTTTTAAATTGTCTTATATTATCGTTTGCTTTTTAAATGTTTTATTTTATTACCCGTTATTTAAAAAACAGATGTAAAAGAGAAATTATATTTTAAAAAATCACCATGTAAAAGGGAAATAACCGATAGAAAAATAAAATAATTCCAATAGAAAATTCTATTTCGTTACATTTCGGATGGGCATTAATACAATTCAGAATAATATAAAGCACGTATTGGAAACTATTCTCTTTTGTAATTAACTACTGTTTAACCATTAAAGTAGATTCAATATTAAGTAGCGTAATATTTCGATTTAAGTTAAACTATTGAGAAACGGTAATAAACCTAATCTAGACCCAACAGAGTTCTTTATCGCTACTTAAAGCAAATATCGGATCGATTGCTAAGATATGCACTACATGCTAATGAGCAATACAGTAACTACATGCACAGACCTATTGATTTTTGTAAATTTCAAGGCCATATTCATTGTGCACACATTGCCTTTTCTACCAGACACTAAAATAGAAATATATTAGGATTTTTTTTACTATTATTATTGTCATGGAATATAAGAGAGCGACAGATTCCCCTCTTAAATTGATGTTTACATCTGACCATGAAAATTTCAAGATACAATAACACGCACAACTTAAAATGTTTCAATATAAAACTATTGATTCAATATTATTTTCTAAATAATATTGTTTCTAAAAATGTTTTTTTTTAAATAAAATATCATGCTAAAATAACGTTTGTTCAGTTTATTAACGTCAGCAGTTAAATTCAGTCAGCATTACAATAAAAGCTTATATTTCACTACTTTTTCTTCTTTATAAACATGGTTTTCAATTTTAATATAAAAAAAAGCTTAGTTGATAAAACAAACACGGAAGATGAAAAAAACAATTAAAAAATAAGAACAGAATTAAATAATAAAAAAAGTAGAAAATAATGAAGTTTTAATCGGTTGGTCTGTTATATAGGTTATCCATAAAATTTAGAATTTAATGTAAAAACCTAGTGCATAACAGTAATCTTAATAAATAAATAAAGAAAAAGTATTCAATAAATCATATTCAGGCAATAAATTATGTTCATCAGTTATCGTTCAAAACTGAAAAAAGAAAGCAGATTAAATAAAAAACTAAATTCCAAACGATTTTATATATATATATAAAAAAAAGCACGCGAAAGAAATTGAATATAAAGGCACGTGAAAGTAATATTAATAAACCAATAAGAATCGCTTGTGAAAGAAATTTAAAAAAAATAAACCAATAAAAAACGTTGAAAATGGTCCAGAGAATGGCTGACCCATTCTCCTCTAAACAAGACCCACACATTTTATGGGTAAAAATACAGAAATTAAGAACACGAAATTTGTAAGAAGATTCTCATTATTATTGCAGTTCAAAAACACATCAGTTTAGGTCAAATAAAAATATGTTTAATATAACGTTATTCAATCATTTCAAAACTAAATTAAGTCTATTAAATTTTTAATTTTCAAAAGAATCGCCAATTAATTAAAATATTGAATTTCTGAATAAATAAGTCCATATTTATAACGATGAAAATTCTTGGAATATAGTTTGGAATAAAGATTTTAATTCTCCAGTTTTCAACTTTAGAATAAAATAATACTTTATAACATTTTAATGTAATCATAAAAAAAAATTTGTCATTAATAGTTTAATTATAAACTGAGTAGTTTAATCAGAAAAAAAAAAATTTCCACAAAAATTAGCTTGATCATAAAATTTGTGACCTGATCATAAAATCAATCATCCTAAGAAAAAATCTCATTGAAATGGTTTTCTAATTTAAAAGAATGAAAATTCCTCATTGCATCATTTTTCATGATTTTTTACAAATACTGTTTTTAAATCTGATTTGAAATAAAATAATAATTTTCCATTAATTTTTTTTTAGATTGTTTCAACATACTTTTCTATTAAACTAATAAAAAAACGTCTAATTACCTTTAGAATTTCACATAAGTTGTTCGTAAACAATCCAGAAAAGGTAAATATCCGTTAGTAAATAAACCACACAAACTAAACAAAGCACACTATCACAAACCTAGAAAGAAAAAAAAACAATTGTTAAATTCAGGACAGTTTGATATAATTATATAAACACAAGATATCGAAAAGTAATCATCAGTATAAAAAATTATTATCACATAATTCTATGAATCTTTATAAATAACATTACAAACTTTAAATAATTCTATTAAAGCTACTAAATATTTATTTTTTTTATTAATTTATCTCATGAATATTTAAAAATAAATATAAAATTCAATTAAAAAACTGTTTCTAAAACTTAAATAACATGACAAAATATTAATAAGATGATTATCAATTTAATTAGGCATTATAATGCAAATCCCACTACAGATTTAAAATGCCTATTAATTAATACATTTGGGGCTTAAATTGAATAACCATCTTCGTTTCAAATTTGCATAAAGTTTTAAATACACCGATTCATATGCCAATTAGGACGAGTGCAGTTTCGAAACTAATTTGCAAAACATATCTCTATTTAATATATTCAAAACATTTTGGCAAAATAAAATCATTTTTCTAGAAAAGTATTGAACGTAGAACGGCATAATAATTCATTCATTAATGAATTTAATGAATATTATTTGCGGTTTTAATTGCTGTTTGGAGTATTTTTTTTAAATCAATTTTTCATTCTGAATTGAAATATTTTTCAGAATAATTTATTTTTGTAGCTCGAATTTAATCATTTTTAACTGAAATATATCTTTAAATTTAAAGTTAATTTAAGAAATCGTTGTTATATAATTGGAGGTTATCTTAGAAATTTAATTATAAAATAATTTTAAATAAGTATTAATGTTCAGTGTTTAAATGTTTTCAGTTATTTTAGTAATAAAACTGTATTGAATAATTGAAATTATTCTTAAAATTAGAAATTATTTTTGAAGGAATTAGATGATTATGTTAAAAGACTAAGTATTGTTAAACTTCACATCGGAATTTAATGAAAACTTTATAATCAGAACCTTAAAATTAATGGATGCATTATAAAATAAATCAATAGAAAGATTTTTTTGCGTAGGTACTCAAAGAAAAAATATGGAACAATATAATGAATCTGCAAAATTTCACAATAAATAAAAATTTACCATAATGAAATTGAGAGATATTAAATGATAAATCGAAATTGAATATATTTAGGCTCGACAGTCAAATAGATTTTTATTTAAGTTGAACAGAAAATTTAATAGATACAACTGCCAAATATAAAAAAAAAATCTTTATTTCTATTATATTTCTATTTCTATTATAAAAGCTTTAATAAAATAAACTGTTTAATTTTATTCTTTTGCAAAAATGGACTATTATATGCCAATAAAATGATGTTAAATATTAAACATCTTTGAAAAAAGATTTGATTCAAAATAACAAACATTAAAAGACACTGGTTGACCAATAGGTTGCAATTCCTTAAATATATATACATATATAAATATTTAATTTATTATATAAATTATTATTTATATATTATATAATATTATATATATATTATATAAATATAAATTATTCTGCCAACACGATTTCGTTTGGAAAAAAAAAGTATACCGCCAAAGATAATTATCTTCTGATGTAAAATTTAA
The DNA here is from genome assembly GCA_021605075.1 of Caerostris darwini. Lineage (NCBI taxonomy): Eukaryota > Metazoa > Arthropoda > Arachnida > Araneae > Araneidae > Caerostris > Caerostris darwini. The sequence continues at coordinate 73,680 of BPLQ01002493.1, read as the reverse complement.
TATTAAGACGCGTATGAAAAACCTAATAATGCATTAAACAAAAAAACTAGAATACTGGAATAATTAGAATAATTGGTAAATCATCAAAACATAAATAAGTTGTTGTTAAATATAGACAGAATTAAAAATTAAGTTGTTTCTCTCTGAAAATCTACTGGGCACCAAATTAATCAATGTCATTTAAGTTTTTTTTGGGAACGCAAAACATACAATTAAGAAAATATGGTGGTAGGGTTTTTCCGCGAAAAGAAATAAATAAGCTGAAAATTCTAACACAAAACAAAATGAAGAAATTCAACATTTATGCCAAACCGGCGGCCCGCCCCCGGGCGGCGGCGATGACAGATTGACTAGTGCTCTGATACTTGGTGTCACAGGTTTCGAGTTCGATTCACGTGAATATCATGGATGTCTGTAGTGGTTAGGAATCCACAACACATCGTAGGTCTAACATGACTATATAACGTTGGGCTGATAACGTAAGCTTAGCGTAAAGTTCCTACCCCGTTAAAAACAAAAAAAATCCTATCCTGCCCCGAAATCTGTCAACAGGCAGTAGGTCATAGTCCAAAATGGACCGTAGTGCCATGGAGTTAGTTACGCAAAGAAAAAGTATATCGCCAAATGTTATTTATTTCTTATACAAGCAAAAAATGAAATTATTTTTTAGAATGCCAAGTACTTTAACAAGATCCTTCATTGCTATAGCAGATAATTCAGCGTTACCCAGGATGCATCCACCAGGCCGCTCCAGATTTGAATTGGATAACAAATTTCAAATGCACCAAGATTTGGAATAACTATCTCCTATGCCGAAACATCTGGGAAGTATGCAGTCACTTCACGAGTCAGCGGCCAGTCTTATGGCCAATTGGGTAGCGGTTCAGATACAGGTTCGAATCCTGGCGATGTTTGATAGTGGTTTGGAATCCACGTTTAATTGTAGGTCCCTATCTAATCAGCCTAAAGTGTGTACAAA
>BPLQ01002493.1:38863-58452 GCA_021605075.1 Caerostris darwini | reverse complement strand
AAAAAACAAATCAGGTGATATCAACCACTTAACAACGAACTTACTATAGCTACTGAGTGGCAACAAAGGAAAATTCAAAGTTCGATAAAGCATAGGTTTATGGGTGGTCTCCCCAGAAAACTTGCAACTCTGTCTAGACTAAAGTCCACTTGTGCTTAAGTAAAGTGAGTGTGTTTGTTTTTCAGAGATTGTGGACCTATAAATATCGCCCGGTCAGGACCATTAGTATCGTTGGGCACAAAGAGAGGTAGTGGGTTCCAAATATATAGCATATTGGAACCATAAAATTTAAAAGAAAAAGTTATTTTTTTCTTTTATCAATGATGTTTGTGTCTCGAATTATTCCTAATAAAATTTTCTTCATTGTTCTATACCAGGGGTGGCCAACCCGCGACCCGCCTTGGACATTTTTCCGGCCCGAGAGATTTATCACACTTTTACAAAATATATTTATTTTATATTGGCCAAAGTAGTGAAAACCAATGTATTAAAAAAATACATTATGTGTGCATCCCTGTATTCAAAAATGAACTGTCGAAATTATGAGAAAAAATTAACTTTGATTTTAAAATAATATTCTTGCGAATATATGACAGATATTGCCTCTTTTATTTATGAGTTCATAGAATAATTAAATTATATTCTGCAAACTCATGATGCGCGCGCATCTTGGAACATCTAATATAACAGATTGCAATATGAATATTAAAATGTCTATAGTGGGTTTAAATCTAAACTGAGGATATATTATTTTATATGCCGCCGGCGGAGTTATGATGCATTTCAAAAGTGGAACCCAAGATCATTTGGGTTGGCCACTCCTGTTCTAGGCCTTTGTTATTCTCCACTTAGATAACCTAATAGTATTTTTCGAGTTGAAAATAATCGATAATTTATAACAGAATGCTTTCGTTTGATTCTAATCTTTATCGTTTGTTTTTACATTATATAATATAGCAAGATTTTCTTCAGTCTAACTTGTGTTCATTGGATGCACTATCCTTAAATTTTATGCAATAGAATTTATTTTAAGAATTTTCTTAACTTGTTCGCCTTATTTCATACTTTCCAAATACACAACAACCTTCATCAGCTGCGAAGCAGTTCTGAGTTTATTAAACAACACACCATCGCAACACAATACGAGCCCAAGTTTATTCAGTTGAAAAGAACTTGTATCCATTGTAAGAAATGTCACTTATAATCCGAAATAGATTTCTCTGTTGCTGACAAGCTCGCTTCCCTCTTTTATCTTCAAAAATCCATAACAGCCGAACTGTTGGATTTTCTTATTTACATAATAAAAATTTGCGATAACTTTTCGATCATCAATAAGTGCATGAATCACTCATTAAAATAATTTAATTTTTTTGTTTTTAAATTATTATATAGATTATAATATAATAATATGATTGATTGATTGATTATATTTATTTCACAACTGATATCCTGTTTAGTTTATTGAAACTGTTTACTTCATTTTCAATTAAACAAGATTAGCGATAAAACAAATTTAAAAATGGAAGGAAAATACTAGCCCTATAAAAATTTAGTTTATCAGAAATTATGATGCCAATGTTCTTTTGTTCTTCCAACATCATTCTTCAAATGTAAATCTTTTTTAAATTTTAACAGGAAATAATGAATAATTAACTAATTATTCATTATTTCCAGTCATTATTTATTAATTTTCTAATTATTAATTAGCTCGCTTAGACTTTTGTAGCAGTGATTCGCCAATTGGGGTCCGCAATCTCTAAGGGACAGTGAAGAGATCATTTACTGCAATTGTTGCCATTGCCTCCCTCTCATCAATATAAATAGCAAACACACCTTTCCACACAAAATATTACTATTCCAGCAAATATTAAGACCCATCCTTACTTACGTAGCCCCAATTTGCGGTATAACAGCAAAAACTAATAACAACCAAGTACAAATAATTCAAAATAAATTACTTCGGATTATCACTAGTGCTCCCTGGTCCATACGTAACTCTACCATTCACAACGACCTTAATATTGAAACTATAGACAGCCATACTACTAAACTTTCTAGAAAATTCTTTCGTAATATAGCTAATCACAATAACCCGATCATTAAAGCTCAAATCATTTTTACTCAGTGTAACGGTAGATACAACTATCCCTACGCAATTAAATGGAAATCGAAGCTTAAAACCACCTTAAATGGTCTATTTTTTTTTAATTGCAATATCCATTTTGTCCTTTTTTTTATTTCATTCGTTTGTTCATCGTTCCAGTTCATCTTTAAAAAAAAAATTTTTTTCAGGCAATATCCTTCATTATTATTATTGTTATTATATATATATTTCTTTTTTTTTTTTACCTCCATGTCAAGTATTTTCTCTAATTTTTGTTATTCATGTTTTTTATATCTAATCTTTTTTATTTCATTAGAAGTCGAGCAGATGATAGATTCGCGATCAGTTACTCTTCTAAAACTATCCAACTTGGTAGTTGCCATTTCTTCTCTAAATGATGTTCGTATAATTTGGATATTCTTTATCTTAATTAATATGTATATTTAATAAAGTTTTTAACAGATTACTTACTTTAATTTCTGTAGTTTTGTGGGTTTAACAGTTAAACTGATGTTAAGATGTTAATAATTCGTTATTTAAAAAAAAATGTTTTTAACATGAGGTTATCATGATGTTGCTCTGGTATGAACTACGTGGCATCTACAAAGATTGTGAGATAAGAGTGGTTATTATTTGAAACAGATTTACTTCTCGTGCACCACGAGAAAGTCTCATTTCAAAGAACTTTTATTTAAAAAATAAACACTCATTTGCCACATTTAATCATGATAATGCATGAAATATGCTGTGTAAAAACGAATGCTCATCATGTGGTCTCTATATTATTTTGAATTATCTGGTTTTCATGAAGTATGCAGATTAGAAAAATGTTATATTTACAATAGCTTAACTGGTTGAGTATAATTTATTTTAAAATTTAATTTAATACCTGCCGATTCGTAATCACTTCTTTATAAAAGCAATCATATTGTCTGACTCCAAGAGTGCACTTAAAGACCTTTTGAATAATCAAAATAGTTCCCAAAGAATCTTGGACTGTATGCCTTTGCTTAGGACACTGGAATACACAATTTCTTTCCAATGTGAAATTATGGTCAACGAAAAGGCTGATATAGTATATGAGAAGGAACTTTTATAGAGCAATGCATTAATCGATTCATACGATTAAATTATTTGTGAACTTGACACTAAAGGAAATTCTTAAACAAGATAAAGATAAGATTCAACTCGCTATAGATAAGAGATGAAGAATTCTGGAAGAAGAGAGAACTATTCCCAGTTTTCCAAGAAAAACAGCTGTAGCTCTATTAAGACGTTTAATTGGTCATGACTGTTTAAGTGACCACCTCTATAGAAATAGAAAGGTTACTACTAAACTGTGTTTTGTGTGGCTCTTGTCGTCCCATGACTTCTGAACATTTAAATAATTGTAATGCACTTTCTCGGTATGAGGACATGGTCAAAAAGTACTGGAGTGATTTCGGATAAGAGAACTAACGGCTAAGGCGTTAATGTTCGGCATTTGTGAAATAAATAAAATTAAATAAATTATAAAATTTAAAGTATTCGCGTACCATCAAAATTGTTTTTTAAAGAGACAACCATGTAATATGGTCCAGCAGATGTAATAAATACTGTGAAATAGAAAAAGTAATGTTTAAAGTGCGGCTAGCGAGCCAAAATGAATGCTGCTGAGTTTATGCCATGTCGTGCGGCTTGATGACCACTTGCCTAGCGCTCTGGCCATTGGTACCACAGGCTTCAGGTTCGAATCCTGACTGTGGTATGGATGTTTGCGAGTAGTTTTGAATCCACGTAATACTGTAGGTTTCGGTCGAATTAGCCTAAAGTGTGCACAAAATGATCGTAGAGCGACAAACCAAACTATACCAGGTCGCAGAAAGATCCACAGTCTGGAAAGTCACTCTGTTAGGGTTCGGAAAAATAAGGTGCGAACTTCTCAAATCGTAAATAACAATGTACCTTACTCTCTCAAAATGATATATAATATATTCTATAAATGAATTCTTTTGTTCTGCAATTTCGAACCAACACTCCTTTGTTCGAAACTAGACCAGCATTGAACCTTATCCTATTGTTAATCCTTTTCGCAGATTGAAACACCTAATATAAATAAAATCATATATCTCTTAATCCAAAACGCATTCCACAACACTCCAAATACATAATGACCTTATGTCATTAGCCGCGAAGTAAATCACCAGTTTATTAAATAACACAATACAGTGGGAGCGCATTTATCTGTCGAAAAAGAACCTCGCCATCTCTCATGGCAAGAAACGTCACATAAAACCTGAAATAGATTTCAATTGCTGACTGGGCCCGGTTTCTCTCTCGGCTCGATTGATCTCCAAAGACCCATCTCTGCAGGCAGATCGTAAAAGACGGTTGAAGCTTATACGCTGTACAAATGACTTCAGACCATTATTCAATGGAGACCGGGCGTCATTAAATCGCGGTAGTTTTATTTTTAAATGCTCGCTTGCCACGCGACTCGGATTGAACAATGTTTTTTTGCATTTGTAAGATAAATAAAAATAAATTTTCAAATTTAAATTGTTCGACAGCTATCAAAAATGCTTTTCAATTCCTTCTATTAGCTCACACTCTCCCTATATATATCTTGTTCAAATTTTCAATCGTTCATAAAATACTTTTTATTCATCCACTCAAGTTCAAATACATTTTTTTTGAACTGGTAGTGGATGACACTGGATGTTAATACACTTTTTTCCAATATTAATTCCGTAATTAAATTTAATTAATTAATTAAATTTTTTTTAGATTTAAGTTGCATATATCAACCAATTGATGGCGCCAGATAAATTTAAAAAATTGAATGAAAATTATTTATAAAGGACTTTCTGCAATAGAGTGAAAAAAGTAAGAATTGACTTAAAATTTTTTTTTTTTTTATATTACTTGTTTTAAAGAGATGCTTATGTAAGAAATCCAGAAAATGTAGTAAACATTGTGAAATTGAAAACCTAGAAACTAAATCTGAAACCTAGAACCACTGATATAGAGAATAGATATAGAGAAAATCATGTGGCTCGTTAGCCACATTTTAAACATATTGCTGTGTTTTATATCCGATTGCAGACCGATCCATGATCTTTAAAGTCCATCAGTTGGGTTCCAAAAAGATGGCGTGAAGTCCCCAAATAGAATAAAAATTTACCTTATTTTCTCAAAATATTCTATAAGTGAATTCTTTTGTCCTGGAATTTCGAACAAATACTCCTTTATTCGAAACTGCGTGGTTCTAGACCAGCATTGAACCTTATCCTATTGTTAATGATTTTCGCGGATTGAAGACCCTAATACAATATAATCCAACCATACTCTTAATCCAAACAAAACTATACCAGGATGCAGAAATATCCACAGTCTGGAAAGTATATTCGTTTGGGTTCGAAAAATAAGGTGCGAACTTCTCAAATCGAATAAAAATGTACCTTACTCTCTTAAAATGATATATAATATATTCTATAAATGAATTCTTTTGTTCTGCAATTTCGAACCAACACTCCTTTGTTCGAAACTAAACCAGCATTGAAGCTTATCCTATTGTTAATGATATTCGTGGATTGAAACACCTAATATAAATAAAATCATATATCTCTTAATCCGAAACGCATTCCACCCCATTCCAAATACATAATGACCTTATGTCATTAGCCGCGAAGTAAATCACCAGTTTATTAAATAACACAATACAGTGGGAGGGCATTTATCTGTCGAAAAAGAACCTCGCCATCTCTCATGGCAAGAAACGTCACATAAAACCTGAAATAGATTTCAATTGCTGACTGGGCCCTCTCTCGGTTCGATTGATCTCCAAAGGCCCATCTCTGCAGGCAGATCGTAAAAGACGGTTGAAGTTTATACGCTGTACAAATGACTTCAGACCATTATTCAATGGAGGCCGGGCGTCATTAAATCGCGGAAGTTTTATTTTTAAATGCTCGCTTGCCACGCGACTCGGATTTTCCCCCTCTCTCTTATGTGGCATTGGATTTTGGGAAGTTGCGAAAATGAATAAATTGCTGCGGGAAGATGTGTGAGGGGGACACTGATACTTAACTCAGAAAATGGTAAAATAAAAATTAAAAAATAAACGAAAAGTAGATACTGAAATCAGCTCGGCAAATTTCAACTTATGTGTGAATATTCGAGAACGAATGAATAAACTCAGGATTACAACAACGTTTAATAATGCAAGAGATATATGAATTGATTGGAATATTGCTAGAATGCTATATTCATGTGGCTATTGTATTTGGCCAATGTTGAATAAATCTAAAAAGAATATATTGTTCAAGAATCTCTAAAAGAATATACAAAAAGTAAGATATATGTCGTCGTAAAAGAAGTATTCCAAATTCTACAAGAAACGTTATAACATTTAATAGCCAAAAGAATATACAAAAGTAACATAAATGTAATTGTGAATGAAGTATTCCAAATTCTACAAGAAACGTTATCACATTCAATACCCAAAAGAATAGTCGTAAATGAAGTATTCTGAATTCTACAAGGAACGTAATCACATACAATACCTAAAAGAATATATCAAAGTTTGAAAATTCTAGGCATAAATGAAGAATGAAGTATTTCAAATTCTACAAGAAACACTATATAACATTCCATAGCTAAAAGGATATGAATACAGCAAAACTCATTTAAGATGTCGTAAACAGCCTATTTCTTCCAGAATCAACAAAAAACTTCTTTTCCGAAACAATCTATTGTAACTGTGTGAAAACGGCAATATTACTAATGCGGTATATCTCATTTAAATGTAAATGCCACACCAAGAATTTGCAAAAAATAAATAAAAATAAAGAAAAGTTGAATAAAAACTGAAATCTGCTCGGCAAATTTCAACTTATCACGTGTGAACATTCGAGGACGGATGAATAAACTCAGGAATATGCCAATGTTTAATAATGCAAGAGATGTATGAAGCAACTGATTGGAATACTACAAGAATGGCCAAATTCTATAGCCACAGGAATATAGCAATGTTGAATAGATCAAGAACTACTTGAGCAATTCATGCTTCATGAATCTCTAAAAAGAATATACAAAAGTAAGATAAATGTAGTCGTAAATGAAGAATGAAAGTATTTCAAATTCTACAAGAAACGTTATCACATACAGTACCCAAAAGAATATATCAAAATTTGAAAATTCTAGGCATAAATAAAGAATGAAGTATTTCAAATTTCACAAGAAACATTATCACATAGTCAAGAGAATATATCCAAGTTTGAAAATGCTAAGCATAAATGAAGAATGAAGTATTCCCAATTCTAGAAGAAACGTTATCATATACAATAGCCAAAAGAATATATCAATGTTTGAAAATATTAGTCGTAAATGAAGAATGGAGTATTCCAAATACAATAAGAAGCACTACACAGCTCATTAGGCACCGAAAAATTCCAAAACTAATAAATATGAAACTTCAAAAAAAAAAAAAAAACTTAAAACCATGGGAAATGCGAATGTTTAAAATCCCAACCCAAAACATGAAAAGTGATTCAAAACCATACTACAAAACACTTCAAACAAAAGCCAAATTCTCCAGAAAATTCCTTAATATTAACGTTATTCATGAATCATTTCTAGAGTTAAGGGGCCCAAAGTACCATTTTTTCTCCAAAATTTGCAAATTTGAAATATCACTTTATTTGCTTGGTGCACTTTTTGGATTGCGAAACGAACCCCTAACATCATGTTCGCACATGATAATACATAAAGATGGTTCCAAACATGGAAGGGTTTAAAAATTGGTTTTTCTTCTTTTTCTTTTGTGTTCTGGTGGGTTGAAATTGTTATCCTGCATTTTGATTTTCCCGATTCTGACGCTCCTGTCTTATTCCCTTTTTGAAAGCAATCCAATGTATCGCGTAAAAGATAACATTATTGTGAATACAGTAGAACTCATCTAAGATGTCGTAAACAGACTACTTCTTCAAGAATCAGCTAAAAACTTCCTTTCGAAAGCAATCTATTGTAACTGTGTGAAAACGGCAATATCGCGAATGCAGTAGATCTCATTTAAATGTAAATGCCACACCAAATATTTGCGAAAGAAAAAAAAAAAAAAGTAAGAAAGAAAAGTTGAATAAAATGTGAAAAGATTAAATAAAATTGGAAAAATAAGTTGAAAACTTTCAAATTTCAAAATGCTGTTGTCCAACGTGTGACATTGGGCTTTAGGGGGACTTTTGAAGGAAACTTTTTTTTCTTTCTTTCTTTTTTTTTTTTTTTTTTTTGGTTAAGATAATGAAACACTTTGCTTTTAATCTATATTTGCGCGCTGATGAATACATATTTGCTGCAACTAAATAGATGTTTTCTAGTTTTAGACTGACAACATTGTTTGGTTTGTCGCGCTACAGTCATTTTTTGCACACTTCAGGTTAATTAGACCGGAACCTATAGTTTAACGTGGATTCCGAACCACTACTACTACTACTACACCCCACCCCACCACATCACTGTGCCTACAGCGGAGATGCTCCTTTACAGTTTGGGAATGATGTGGGTGAGAAGTCTGACTGGGCTTCGTGGCGCTCTGCGGTCATACGAGACTGCGACCTACGGCTTAAAGTGGATTCCGAACTACTACTACTACTACACCACACCACATCAGGATTCCGAACTACTACAAACATCCATGGCACAGCAGGGATTCTAGTCGCCAGAGTCTCTCAACAGAGCGTTAGTTGATTGGCTGTTGGCTAGTCAGTTGGCCATCAAAATGATATACGAACAGATATGATATGAATGATAGCTCCATGATATACGAATATTATGAAATAACTTTAACAAGATAAAAAATTGATTAATTCAAATAGGAATCCATATTATAATTCTTAAACAAAAAGATTCGATGTGCTCAATAAAATCAATATATACTGTATCAATATATTATTGTACATAAAATAAGAAATTTTAATAACCGTATGAACAGACACTCAAATTATTAAAATAGTCAATGCGATCTCTATGCTAGAGATAATTAAAATAGCCTATACTTTATAAGGACTATAATTACGTTTGGCTAGTTTAATACAATATTTTGTTAGACTGATTTTGAAATAATGATAGAGGATCACAGAGGAATTGATATAAGCATAAATTCTCAATAAATTCTTCCCCAGTTCATAATGATGCCACACACGAAGATTTGCTTCCGTTAATTCTTCCTTAAGGTTGAGTGGATAATTTTTTCCCCACGCCCAATAACATCTGAACTCAAAAGTGGTGTAAATCAAAGTTTTAATCAAATCAGCAAATAAAATATTTCTACATCTGATCTAGTTTCCATGAATTTCAATGCATACATTTATAGCAGAATTTATGTTGTTATAATTAACTAGGATGAATAATTATTCAGATTATAGCCGAGCGACTGACAACTCCTTAATTAAAGCTACTACTTTATTGAATGTCAATGGCTGTATTATATAATTGCATACTTGTAGCATACATGCATGAATATAATCAATTAACTTCGACAATGAACTGATGAAGATTCAGTTAGGATAATAGAAGGGTTAAATTTTAAGAAAACGAACTGTGTTTAAAATTGTATGTAATTTAAATTGTAAACTGTATTAAAAAAATGATGTATTTCCATACGGGAATATTTTTCGGGATAACTGGAATATTAGATGAATAATATAGAAAATTATATTATGAAAATTTTAAAAAAAAGATAATTGAGATTCGAATAAAAATTTTGTTTATTACTTCATGTTAAAAATTAAAATTTTAATTTGGACGTAGAATTCCGCAAAAAATGTTGCCATTCAGAAAATCATACAATAATTTTTCAAAAAAAAATAAATAAAATAAAAAAATAAGATTTGTTGCCATTCTGAAAATAAAAACTATAATTAAATTTACTATTATTACTCTTACTATTACTATTGTTTAAAAAAGATAATTGAGATTCGAGTAAAAAATTATTATTTTTTCATGTTCAAAATCCGAATAATAATTCGGAAGTAGAATTCAGCAAAAACTGTTTCAAAAAATGAATGTGTTGTCATTCAGAAAAGTCATATAATTATCTTTCAAAAAGAATATATATATGTGTTGCCATTCTGAAAATAAAAACTATTACTTATCACTTTTACTATTATTTAAATTAAAAAAAAAAAAAAAGATAACTGACATTCGTATAAAAATTTTGTTTACCATTTCATGTTCAAAATTCGAATATTAATTCGGACATCAAATTCTGTAAAGAACTATTTCAAGAAAACGAATGTGTTGCCATTCAGAAAATTCATATTATTATGTTCCGAAATAAATAAAGATCTGTTGCCATTCTGAAAATAAAAACTATTATTAAAGTTACTATTATTACTATCAATATAATTATTATTATTAAAAAAAAAAAAGCTGACATTCGAATAAAAATTTTGTTCATTATTTCATGTTAAAAATTCGAATTTTAATTCGGACGTAGAATTCCGTTAAGTCAGTTTCAAAAATATTAATGTGTTGCCATTCAGAAAAGTCACATAATTATGCTTCAAAAAAATTAAGATTTATTGCCCTTCTGAAAAAAATATATATTAATCCTTATAATCCGAATAGAAGAATTTAATGAAGAAATTTATAAATAATAATTACTATTATTAAGAATTATATTAAGAATAAAATTCCTGTTTATTATATTAAGAAATAAATTCCTGCAAATTATATTAAGAATAAAATTCCAGATTTCTTAATCATACCGAAATTCGTTTTTTGTAATGAGAATTAATATGACTAATAATAATCTGTTTTAAATTTGCAACTAAAATTTATAGTTCTGATGAAACAAAAAATCATTGCGAACTAAATATTCGAAGTAAAAAAAATTTTTTTTTCTAATTTGTTTGATGTAATGCCATTTAAGAATAAAAAAGTGCCGATTTATGTGCCGTGACCTCCATGAACCTTTTTTTGTTAATTGATAATTTTTTTTGGAGGTGGGAGAAAGATTTCGTGACTTTCGGAGGGCGAAAGCAGCTCGTTTATTTAATTAAATTGAAGCTGGCGTTATGAATAATTAAACATCAATCCTTTCCACTTCGACATTTTTTTTATTAAAAAATAAAATGGAGTCCACACGCATTCCGAAGACTGACGCATAACCCAATTTTATATAATTCCAAGGAAATTTTTACGGGGTGTTGTTGATTAACGGTTTGATCAAACTGACTTAAAAGAAGTGACTTTTGGTTATGTACTAGATATGTTCTTTAAATGTAGTACATTAGTATGCATTTCACAAAAGTTAAGCTGGTTAAAAGTGACTTACTTAAAGTATTATCCCGTATTTGTTTTCCACTGACAGCAAACTTTTTAGTATTCTTTAAAACCATGATCAAATGCATTGAAGTACATATTAGATTTTGTTTTTTAATTTTTTATAAATATATCTTCTTATTTTTATAAGAAAATACGTTTAACCATAATATATATATTTTTTTATTGATTCATAATAAATTTTAATCTTTATTTTAAACAATAATATTATTCTATCCCATAAAATTTATTTCAGAATTTAAATTGGAATTTATCATGTTCTAAATTGGAACAAAAAAATGAAAGAGAAAATCAATAATATATCAAATTAATATTATATTAACTTGTCATAAATATAGACACTATATTTAATAGTTAGATATTAAAGAAAAGCATTGTATTTTTGCATTACATTTCCTTTGAAAATAATTATAATACGATAAAACAATATGTTGTTACAATACGATAAATTACAATAAAATGAAAATTGTAATAATGTTTCTGAAATAAAATTATAACATACTATATTATTACACATTTTAATGCTTTTCTTTTTTAATTTGTGCAATTTAAACCATAAAAATTTTAAATTAACATTTATTTTCCAGAATTAATGCAGGGAAAGTGTATAAAATTGTCTATTTCAATATGGCTTTGAAAATAATTACTATATGATGAAAACAATAAGATAAATTGAAATACGATGAAAACTGTTATAATGTTTATGAAATAAAATTATAACATACTGTATTATTACACATTTTATTGCTTTGCTTTTTTAATTTGTTGAATTTAAGCATCATAAAAGTATCAAATGAACATATACTTTCCAGAATTAATTTTGCATTGAAAATGTACATTTCAATATGGCTTTGAAAATAATTACAATACGATGAAAACAATACGATAAATTACAATACGATGAAAATTGTAATAAAAATCAATAATATATCAAATTAATACTATATCATCTTGTCATAAATAGGTACCATATTTAATAGTTAGATATTAAATAAAAGCATTGCATTCTTGCATTATATTGGTTTTGAAAATAATTACCATACGATGAAAACAATGTGATAAAATTACAATAATATACGACACGATTGTTTCTGAAATAAAATTATAACATACTATAGTTTTACACATTTTAACGCTTTGCATTTAATGTGTGCAATTTAAGCATCATAAAAGTTTCAAATGAACATTTATTTTCCAGAATGAATTATGTATTGAAAGTGCATTAAAACTGTGCATTTCAATACGAAATTAATTACCGTTTCTTGTTTCAAAATCTAAAATAAATAAAAAGATAAAAAAAATTTTTAAATAAATCTCAAGTTGATTTTTATTATTAGCTATATTTTTAAAACATTATGTATATTTTTATTTAAACAAAACAGTTAAAAATTACAACAAACGGAAAGGTATTGATGAAAAAGTTTTTTCACTAATCGACTCAGCAGTTATGGGGTTTTCTGCAGATTAATTAATCATTCGTGAATGGTTTCATCAATCAACTGATTAAACGCCACCGATAAAATCTGATGTAGAAAATGATGTGATGTAGGAAAAAAAATCATTATGCAATCATGAGATAAAATAATCTGTTAAAACAACGTGACTTTTTGTAGTGATCAAGTTTGTGAGAGGTTAAAAGGTACAACACTAATTGATGCGGTGTTTATTATTATTGTTTTTGTTTTCTGGGAAAAATTTTTTTTTCTCTTTTTCATAACAATGAAGTGAAATTTGATGATAAAATTGATTAAGAAGTATGACCTTTTAGTGAAGAAAAGTGCTATTTATAACTTTCTTGTTTCAATAAATGCATTAATAAATTAAAATAGTTTGGGCAATATTCATGACAAAATTTTTGTGACCATGACACTACATTTACATATATTTGACCAAATGTATGGTTCATTACATTTAAATGTATTCTTTTACAACATTTAAATGAAATTAAACCGGCGAAAGGCGAAACTAAATTGGCTACATTGGCAAAATATAAATTGGCATTCTTTTTTTTTTTTTTTTTTCCTGGAATACGTCCCAATAAAAAAAAAAAGTCACTGCTTTTTAATAATTAGTATTATGTTAATAAGAATTTATGAAATGTTTTAAGAAATAAGTCGATTGATTAAAAATCGACTTATCACATTTCGCACAAGCATATTAAACCAAATTTTTCACATTATTTGGCTTTGTTTTTGTAATTTATGTCCAGACATGCATGAATTATGAAATCAGACTTATGAACTTATTTTTCTTTATTTTTTCGGGGAAATTACACAATTTATGATAAAAACATTTGGCCCAGATATTTAATCGGGTCTTTGCCGAATATTAAGGTATTTATGTAAAGCTGTTATTTCTACAACTCATTTGTTGAAATTATGTCACATACTTTAATTATTATCCTCCAATATCGAGCGGCGTGATGGCCAATTGGCTAGTGCTCTGGCCTTTGGTACCATAGGCTTCAGGTTCGAATCCTGGAATTTTTTAAAGAAGGTGCATGTTTTTCCGTGCATTTAACTCCATTAATCTCCATTCTTTTTTTTTTAAAGTTCACATAAACATCATTTTATTTATTTATTTATTATAGTTTATTGCGTTGAAATATCAAAGTGGCTTACCTATAACAAAATCAGTTTATAGATGAAACCGTTTCCAACAATATTCTACGTTATACTTGGAAATTTACAAATTAAAACTCATCACCCCTACCATCCCAAAACAAATTTCTGAAAGTATCTTATTCTGAAAAAAGACTTAATTCTAAAATATGCCCTATTATAGCTCCATCCAAAGTAACCTACAAAATTATTATTATTATTTAAAAAAAAAAAAAAGGACAGAAAAATTAAAAATCGTGTAGTCTGCTGCTATCAGAAATGGAAGATGGTACACTTTTCAAAAACTCTTTTCCTACTTCAAGTCGGTTTGTGTAAAGTTATTTTGGTGAACTTTCGTGTACTACCCTTAACACAAAGTCATTTCCACAAGGTGGGATATAGCAAGGTTATTATTTTCTTTCACACGTTAAGTAGCAGTAAAAGAAAGTACATGAATTATAGTTATCTCTCTCTCTCTTAAAAAAAAAAAAAAAAAAGAATTGAACAAATAAATTAGGTCAGTTATTCTGTGAAATGAACACAAAATATAACTAAACTTTTCAATTTAATAAACAAATCCGAGTGTAAAAAACAGTTTTTTTAGTAGATAGTTTTTACTCAATTATGTTTAATACGAATAATTAAATAATTAATTTTTCTGAATTAAGTTTTCACCCAGAAAGTTTTAAAACACGAACTAATTGATTTAAAATGATAGCAAAGTTGATATAAAAAATACATTAAAAGCTAATTTTTCTACAATTTTTTTCTTACTTTTCCGATAATTATTTTAGATTCTCACATACAGGAATTAATATAGATTCTTATGGTTATAGTTAGATTCTTATAGTTAATCATAACTTTTATGAAGCTATGTATTCCTTCTACTGAACTATTAAATATATATAAAAAAATATAATGCACCTTTGAATAAGAATACTTTTCTGATACATGAATTTTATTTTAAAACTATCGTGTTAGACTGATCTTGCATTTTCGCACTATTTTGTGATTAAGGTATCCCCCCCCTCCCCCCCTTTCAATAATTTTGTTCCCTATTTAGACTTACAAATGCAAAAATTGGAAAGAATATCCCTTATATATAAGAGATTTTCTTAATGGATAAGAGATTTTTTTATGTATAGGGGATTTTTCTTATATATAATGAATTTTTTCTTATGTATAAGGGATTTTTTCTTATGTATAAAGGATTTTTTTAATGAATAAGGGATTATTATATCTAGGATATTTTTATGTATAAGGTATTTTTTCTTATGTCTAGAGGATTTTTATTATAAGGCATTTTTTCTTTATGGATTAAAGAAATTAAAATTTTTATTTAATCCAGAACTTTTCGAGTTCTGTCTTAGTTTCTACGTCTGCTATTTTAACCCACAGATTAACGTTCAATGTAGCACTTGTATTTTTGTGTTATTATTATTTTTTTCTTTTTAAAAAAAATTTCTCCAGAAATACAACCTTCCCTTTTCTTACTTCTGAAATGTCAAAAATCAAAAAAAGGCATTGTTAGTTTAAATCGGTTTTAAGGATCAAAACCTTCCTCCACAAATATTCAACATCTTCCATCAGAGTCAGTTTCACACATCGAGAATTTGAACGATATAAACTTCACACCACAGAGAAAGAAACTCTCCTGAAAGTATCTTATTACAAAACAATTGAATCCTAAGTGTGTTGTCCCCCATTGTCAATTCTCGTTCCACCCAAAGTAACCGAGAAAAAGATTTTTTGAAAAGAAGATAAAAAAGAATAAAGATCATCGTCACCTTACAGCCCTGCAGCTTTCAAGGAGAGCAGTGGAGAAAATACATTTTTCATAAACTCTTTTCGCCAAGCTCGGTCGGTCGGTTTACGAAAGCTATTTTGGTGGACCTTCCCTGTCCTGTCCTTACACACACTCCGGCTTCCTCGCCATTACAAAGTCATTTCCGCCAAATGGGATATATAGTAGGGATTTTTTTCCCCCTTTTCTAAAGTCAGGTAGCAGTAAAGGAAGATAATATTATATGAATTGTAGCTCTCTCTCTTAAAAAGAAAGTTGGAACTTATTTTGTGGGTCTTAAAAATGAACGCGACTAGAGGCGGAGTCAACAGTAACAGGTTGGTTAACAAAACATAAATTCTTGGGGTTTTTTTTTATTATTATCGTTACCCTTCGTTCTTTTCAATTTGTCCCTTTACTTTTTTCATTTTTTCCACCAAAATTTGCCAAATATATGGGGGTTTGGTTTGGCTTGTCGCTCTACGGTCATCTTATGCACTCTTTTTGGGCTAAACAGACCGGAACCTACAGTTTAACGTGGATCTCGAACCACTCACAAACACCCATGCCTCCGCCAGGATTCGAACCTGAAGCCTGGGATAAAATATATGGGGGATTTTCCTTATGTAAAGATTTTTTCCTTTTATATAAGGGATTTTTCTTATGTATAGGGGATTTTTCTGATGCATAGGGGACTTTTCTTATGTAGAGGGGATTTTTCTGATGCATAAGGGACTTTTCTTATGTATAGGGGATTTTTTCTTATTTATAAGGGATTTTTTCTTAACCATAGAGGATTTTTTTTATGGGTTAAAGAAGTCAAAATATTCATTTAATTCAGAACCTTCCGATTCTATCTTAGTTTCTACATGTACTATTTTAACCAACAAACTGGCATGCTCTGTAGCACTTGGAATTTTGTGGATTTTTTAAATTTAATTTTAAAAAAAAATTCTTCAGAATTATAGAGTTTTTTTTCTCCTTTCCTTCTAAAATGTCAAAAATAAAAAAAGGCACTGTTAGAGTTAAATCGGTTTTATGGATCAAAACGCTTCCTCCACAAATATTCAACATCTTCTATCAGAGTCAGTTTCATACATCGAAACCTGAACAATATAAACCTCACACCACAGAGAAAGAAACTCTCCTAAAAGTATCTTATTACAAAACAATTGAATCCTAAGTGTGTCCCCCACTGTCAATTCTCGTTCCACCCCAAAGTAACCGAGAAAAAGATTTTTTAGAAAAGAAGATAAAAAAAGAATAAAAGATCATCGTCACCTTACAGCCCTGCAGCTTTCACGGAGAGCAGTGGAGAAAATGCATTTTTCATAAACTCTTTTTCGCCAAGCTCTGTCGGTCGGTTTACGAAAGCTATTTTGGTGGACCTTCCCTATCCTGTCCTTACACACACTCCGGCTTCCTCGCCATTACAAAGTCATTTTCGCCAAATGGGATACACAGCAGGGATTTTTTTTCTTTTTTCCCCCCCTTTTCCAAAGTCAGGTAGCAGTAAAGGAAGATAATATTACATGAATTGTAGCTCTCTCTCTCTCTTAAAAAGAAAGTTGAACAACCAAAGTTACTTCTCTTGCGGTTAAAAGTGAACGCTACTAGATGTGGAGTGTTGTAAAATGTTGGCTAACAAAACATAAATTCGTAGGGATTTTTTTTTTCCCCTTCATTCTTTTCAATTTTATAAGCAATCTTTAACATAATTTTTTTTTCTTTGTCTTGTTTAATACTACGAAATTAAATATCTAACATTTGTTATCAATTTTACCACTATTAAGTCAGTTGAATTACAGTTAAGGCAAATATAATCAACACATATTAAAATCGTCATTTTCTTACTATTTTTACCCATAAAATATGTATGTATTGTTTTACGTTTCCTTGGAAACTTTCATTTATTCTTAATGATTATATTTTTTAATTCTTTCAGGAATTATTGGTTTATTTATTTTTAATTTTCTTTCGCGAAATTTGTTTCACGACCTTTTTAATACATAACATTTATTTTAATTTATGTCAAGAGATAATAGTTATATAACTAAATAATGGAATTCTAAAGTTTTTAGTTTTCATTTAATCAGTTTTCTATTTTCAGTTTTGACGATAACTGATTAACATAATTTATTACCTTATGGATACTTTTTCTTTTTTTGTTTATTTATGTTTGCTGTTATGGTGTTTGTTTTTACATTAAATTCTAAATTTTATAGTTCACCTATATATCGAGCCATTCGATTACATTTTTTTTTAAGCAATTGCTATTATTTATTTTTTAGTTATTATTATTATTATTATTATTATTTTTTTAAATTTCTCCAGAAATACACACCTCCCTTTTTTTCTTTTGAAATGTCAAAAATCGAAAAAAGGACACTGTTAGACTTAAATCGGTTTTATGGATCAAAAATCTTCCTTCACAAATATTCAACATCTTCTATCAGAGTCAGTTTCATACATCGAAACCTGAACGATATAAACCTCACACCACAGAGAAAGAAAATCTCCTGAAAGTATCTTATTACAAAACAATTGAATCCTAAGTGTGCCCCCCACTGTCAATTCTCGTTCCACAAAAAGTAACCGAGAAAAAGATTTTTTAGAAAAGAAGATAAAAAAAGAATAAAAGATCATCGTCACCTTACAGCCCTGCAGCTTTCAAGGAGAGCAGTGGAGAAAATACATTTTTCATAAACTCTTTTCGCCAAGCTCGGTCGGTCGGTTTACGAAAGCTATTTTGGTGGACCTTCCCTGTCCTGTCCTTACACACACTCCGGCTTCCTCGCCATTACAAAGTCATTTCCGCCAAATGGGATACACAGTAGGGATTTTTTTTCTTTTTTTCCCCCCTTTTCCAAAGTCAGGTAGCAAGTAAAGGAAGATAATATGATATGAATTGTAGCTCTCTCTCTTAAAAAGAAAGTTTAACAACCAATGTACTTATTTTGTGGGTCTTAAAAATGAACGCGACAGGATGTGGAGTCAACAGTAAAAGGTTGGTTAACAAAACATAAATTCTTGGGGATTTTTTTTTTTTTTTTTGTTCACCTTCATTGTTTTTAATTTTATAAACAATCTTTAACGTAAAAAGTTTTTTTTCTCTTATTTAATACAAGGAAATTAAATCTTAATTAAATCTAGCATGTGTTATCAATTCTGCCACTGTTACGTCAGTTCAATTCCACTAAAGGCATATGTAATAAATTAAATAATATTAAAGTAAATAAATTAAATAATATTAAAGTAAATAAATTAAATAATATTAAAAAAATAAATTAAATAACATTAAAATAAAAAAATAAAATAATTTTAAAATTGGCTTTTCTTTTCCCTTCCCATAAAATATAAGTATTGTTGTTGATAGTGGGGTTTTTCGTTTCCTTGATCACTTTCAATTATTCGCATTGGTTAATTTATTTTTAAATTTCTTTCATGAGATATTGGTTGATTTATTTATTTTTTAATTTTCTTTCATGACTTTTTTATACATAATATTTATTTAAATTTCTATCACGGAGTAATAGTTACATAATTAAATAATGTAAAACTCTCCTAAAAGTTCTTCTGGTGAAAGCAAAGACGATTTTATTTTAAAGTGAAAATGAGATTTTTCAAGAAAAGAAAATCATTTGGAATTCTATAGTTTTTTTATTAAAATTTCTTTCACGATTTTTTTAATAAAATCATTTGGAATTCTATAGTTTTTTTATTAAAATTTCTTTCACGCTTTTTTTAATAAAATCATTTGGAATTCTATAGTTTTTTT
>BPLQ01002493.1:0-38763 GCA_021605075.1 Caerostris darwini | reverse complement strand
TTAATAAAATCGTTTGGAATTCTATAGTTTTTTTTAAATTTCTTTCACGCGTTTTTTAATAAAATCGTTTGGAATTCTATAGTTTTTTTTAAATTTCTTTCACGCGTTTTTTAATAAAATCGTTTGGAATTCTATAGTTTTCTTTTTAACTTTTTATTTAATCAGTTTTCTTTTTTCCATTTTTAACAATTGATGAATACAATTTATTCTGAATATGATTTATGGATACTTTTCTTTTTTTTGTTTGTTTAAAATTGGTGTTATGCGTTTTGTTATTACAATAAATTCTAAATTTTATGGGTTCAACCAATTTTTTTTTTTTTTTTTAAATAGTGCAAATTGTTTTTAGTAAAGCGAAATTATCAAACCTGCAAAGACAAACGCGGAGTTATAAACTACACTATTTTAATTTTTTTAGTTTTACTTATTTTTAATAAATAGAAAAATTAACATAAAATGCAACAAAAATTTCATCAAACTATATAATCAAATTTATTAATGTAAATACCGAAAAAAAAAAGAAAATATTTAAATACAGCTTTAAAATAAATACATATTTAAGAATATAATAAAAAAAAATTATCTATTTACCAAATTTATATAAAGTAAAAGTTGATTCCGAGCACTAGTATTAACTTCCGATGTGTTTGAAGGTTAAAAAAATTACCCTCTATCTCAAAAATTCATAATATATATATACTAATATCATAATAAATGAATCTTTGTTATGCAATATCTGCGAAAGTTAACGACATATTTAAATACATAGAAAGAAGAAAAAAGTTAACAATTCAGAATAAATCAAATTCCACAATGAGAAAATTTACTGAAACTATTCAATCACAATTCCTTTTCAAATCCAATAACTAAATCAAATTTAAATCGCTGAGCTCCGATACGAAACAGTTTTATTAGATAAAACGAAATTTTCGTCAAATCCATTTATACCATCAACACGCCGCCAACTTATTTCGCAATTGCAGAACCCACCTTCCTTCTAGCAAAAAAGATAAGTATTGCGTCAGACACCAGCGACTTCCGGGCAACCATGTAGAAAACGAAATGGCAGAATTAAAAGTTTTATCTAAGTGCATTAATCACTTTTAACTCGTCTGAGCGATATAACGTATTGAAGACTAACCATTTTTTTATAGTTAAGGCGGCTTAAAAGAGGAAACCATAAAATTGTAATGATGTTTACAATCAGTTACATGCATAAACAGAAATAGTAAAAAGTGGTGGCAGAACCAAGTCGGTTAATTATTCTGGTACTTATCGATTTTTTTAAAATACTTTTTAATGGTTACGAGGAGTATCTTAAATGGCAAACATAATTCATGGCCTAATGAGCAATGATAATGTAATGAGAAGATGTAATTTCTTATGTTATTTGCTCATCTTTGAAACTTTAATTATTTTAAGAACTTTAAGAAGACTGTTTTTTAATTATGTTAACGTTAACTAATTTTATTGATTAAAAAAAATGATACGGCGATCATATGAGCATCTCTACAGAGATATATAGATATCCAATGCCATATGTATCTATTTCAAAAAAGTTGGAGGATTTTTTTAATTAAAAAAATCAATCAGAATTTCATAAGGTATACAAAAATGGATTCGTAATTATGGAAAAAAAAATATATATACATTCAAACATATTAAATTATAATTATTATTATTTTTTTTTTAAAACTTTTTACAAACTTCATGCAAGATTTTTAGTTCCGTTAATTATCAAGATGTCAATTGTAAGCAGACGAATATGTAATTTATTTTATGAAATTGACAAAATAATAATAATAATAATAATAATAAAATAAAATAAAATAAAATTCTTTTTCTTTTAAAAAATTGCATACAATAAAATAACAATAGCCCTAAATAATAATTTTAATAGTCAAGCCCGAATCATGGGTCAAAGATAGCGTGCGATTGACAGGCTACGATTTAATACGCTGACAGCATTTGTCGTAGACACTATTTCAAAAAAACGAGGAGTCTCGATGGTATTTGTAGTGTTCAATACATAGAATCGTGAGTCGGACTACCTAGGAATGGGAGTTTTCTCTCATACGGTACGCAAATGCGAGGTAAAAAAAGTCCTCAAGGAAGGCATTGCCCTTCTTCAGCGACACGTAGCAAGCCAGACTTCTACCTACGGGTTCTCCATCACAACAGAAGCTCGCCCCCCCTTTTCCCTTTATCCATAAGTCGACCACTCATGGAGTGTCCGTCTTGTACTGCAGGATTAGACACAACAATTTTAATAGTCTCCAGATAATGCATTACAAGGTGCAAACCTACTTGAATATTTGTAAGAAAAAAAAAGCATTTTCAGACACAAATATTACCAAATCGATCTTTAAACATGCCAAGATTGAATTCATTTTCTACAATCAAGACTAATAACACCGATATTTTACTTAAGGTTCAAGCCAACACATTCGACCAAGTAGAAATGCAAATGCAAACACAATGTAGTGACTGCAAATGAATTGCTTAGTTCTTGGAAATACTGAAAATTATCGATCGCTTACAATGTCTTTTAATTAATCTCGGTGCTCCTCACCAAGACACACACAATAAAAATAAGAAAAGAAAAAGATTTAATAGTAAGATTATAAACAAAAAGCAAACATTAATAATTTTAAAATCAGATTTTGTTTAGTTAAAATAGAAGATGATATTTTCCATTTATATCATGGCAAGATTCACAGCCATTGCTCATCGGTGGAAAAAACTTTTATAAGAAGTATTCGTCATCTACCTATATCTTTTTATTTCACTTATTTTTAATATTAAAACAGAACTTTGGAAAAGGGACATTTAGAAAAAGAAAATAGATAAAGGATTAAAGTTATATGCTAAACATTTTTTTTTTCGCTATGTGTTTAAGACACAGATGCGTCTCAGATGTGAGCTTCTTTGTTCAGTTGTGTATGCTTTGCATACAAAGAGTTGCTCTGTTGACCCAGTTAGATATTGCTATCTAGTGCTTAGTCAGAATTATTACAAAGCAACATTTAAATACAGTTCTTCCTTCCTTTTGAAATAGGTCTCTAAATTATATATATACTACTGTGTCCAAAAAGTAAGACCAGTTTTCAATTTAAACTTTCCAGGCATATGGAATTTCAATTTTTTCTTCTTCTTTAAGTTGTTGGCACTGTCCTTAACATCTGTGTGAAATTTCACGTCAAAATATTCAATAGTGTTTGAGTTACGCTTGGTTTTGTGAGATACTAAAACCGATTCCGACGATTTTTGAAATGTCTCTTCAATCGACTCAAAACGGAGTCCCCGGAGTTGTCTTTTCAGTTTAAGGAATAGCCAGAAGTAGCACGATGCTAAATCAGGTGAATACTGTGGTTGTAGAATGATATGGGCTTTTTTATTTATTTATTTATTTATTTTTTGGGCGAAAGAGTCGGAAGACGCACGGTGTGTATACGGTGATTGTGGAACGATATGGGAAAAAATGTTTTGGCGAAAGAGTCACTAAGAATCAATGCAGTGTGAACTGGCGCATTCAGTGTTTTCGGTACCAATCAAGATTTGACGTGTTTCAGGTAGAAAATAGAATTGACAGATCCTTTTGAAATTCCAACATCATCAGCAAGATCTCTAATTATAAATAGACGGTTTGCAAGCACCAAATCTTTCATTTTTGGACGTGAACATCGTCGGTTGTGGTTGATGGTCGACCAGAGGGCTCTTCGTCTTCTGCCTTCTTTGAACTGTTTATACCACTTGTAAACATTTCTTTCCGATATAGTTTGCTCACCGAATGCCTTCTGCATAATTCTATACGTTTCCGCAAACAAAATGTAATGCAAGTCCTTTGCTCAATTAATTTAGACATTTAAAAAATCGCCGGAATCAGTTTTAGCCTCTCACAAAGCCAAGCGTAACCCAAACACTAATGAATATTTTGACGTCAAATTTCAAACAAATGTCAAGGACAGTGCCAGCAACCTAAAAAGAAAAAAAAATTGAAATTTCATGAGCCCCGGGAATTTTAAATTGAAAATTGGTCTAGTAGTACATACACGCATGTACATATACTGATAGATAGATTATTTTAATATATTCAGAGGCATTGATCTCATTATACAATAAAAATATCAGGGGTTCTCAATCTTTTTAACTTCAAGGCTTCATCTTAACAAAAAATTCTATTGCTATCTCCCCTCCAATCTTCTTCCATAATTAAAGGTTACAATAGTCATGACAACAATTTTGATTTTGACAGTTTTGACATGACGACAGTTTTTATTTTACTGATGTTCAACCCCCTAAACTTATCATCACTCGTATCTTATAATGGCATCTCTTCAGAACAAACACCGAGTTAACTCGTGCGAGAATTAACTTTCAATTCAAAACGAGTACTTTGGACTATTTGTATTATTCTAAAACTAACAAGAATTTATTCGTGATATAGCATGTTTGGTAACAGTCATTGTATAGAGATATGTTATTTTAGAGGTTGGATGTCCTTTAGAACTAAAAAAATTGCAAGAGAACTGAGTTATTGAATTGTTTATTAAAGCTTTTGGTATTTTTTTTTATATATATATCGTATAGTAATTTCGATAACTTTGGCAAAAATATATTATATCTTCATCATAATTCATTACAGAATCTATAATCTTCTTCTAAAGAAAGAATAAAAGTTTGAAAGAGAAGAAATAAGAATAAGAATTTGAATAAGAAGATTACAAATTCTAATAATAATAATAATTAACTAATTCATTAATAAAAAAGATAAAAATTTATTTATCAAAATTTTTACAATGTATATCTTCAATTTTAGTTAAAAAAAAAAAAATTGTTCTGAAACAAAACTACATTTGAAAAAAGAAAAAAAACCATTCCTATTTGTTACAATGAACAAAAATGTATATTGAAATATAATAACTAGAATAATATTTTATTACTTATTGCAGAACTATTTAAAAACAAAAAAGCTGTGGTTTAAGATACATTCTGTTCTTACAAGACGTATATGAGTAAAAATTCTCTAAGTTGTTAGGAAATTTTTAAATTCGACTCATATGATTGCCACAAAATTAAAAAATAATAATACATAAATAAAATCCCGCAAAAATAAGTTGCCACGAAAGAAATCATAATGTTTTGGTTAAAAATCCAAGGATTCCCTACCGATTACAAGCAATTATTAACAACTAAAATTATAGTTTGTCAAAAAAATTTTTTTTTATTCTACTTAATCGTTTTTTATAGCTTATTGAAGAAACTGTTTATTTATTTAATTCTATTTAATGTGGTCTAAAAGACAATAGAGAGTTTTTGCATACCGTACGTTAGTTACCGTAGGACGTCCGTTAGTTTTTTCTCCCTAGCGCACATGCTCAGTTTCCTATGAGCATGCGCGCTAGGGAGAAAAAGCTAACGGACGTCCTACGGTAACTAACGTACGGTATGCAAAAACTCTCTAATATCCTTCGATTGCAGTATAAGTAAGAGTTACTTATACAACAATTACTTATATTACCTGCTTTACTAATGATGTTTTTGACACTACACAAAAAGATTTGATTTTTTTTAAATTAAGTTTCTTTTTTTTTTTTTTTTACATTAAATTGAAATGCACAGTCCTTGTTTATAGTTAAGTTACTGATATCTTGAGCTGAAAATGAAAAGGAAATCCTGTGTGAAAGGAAGTTATTTTATTTTCAGTTTCATTTTGTATTGAGCACTGAATTATCTAGTCATTATACTGTTAACAATAAAATATTTATCTGGGATACAGCTGTAGCATGTTTTTAATTTTCAAGATAGTATTTATAAAAAAAAAATCTCAGCTCAAGATTTTTAGCTTCAAAATTAATATTTTATTTACCCCAATATTTTAAGAGTAAATGATTTGTATTAAAGGAACATATTGGTAAGTGAAAGGCCTAAAATGATTTTACAAAAAAATTTTAAAGAACACTTAATCTCCTAAAAAAATCACTGAAAAGATAATCCGACCATGCTGGAGTATCATGGGAGAACATGTTAAAGAAGCTGAAATTTCATATATACAGTTTGAAAGTTGTGCAAGAAATGAGAGAAATTGGAAACAACAAAAACAATGGATGCGAAAATGTACTGCCCTATTAATTTGTGTAAAAAAAAAAAAAAAAAGAGGAATAAGGTAGGGTAAAGAATCAGCTACTGTTTGTGCATCCACTGCAATTACATTTGTAGAACATGCATTAAACTATCGTCATCATCAATAGCATGGCAGCCCAGGGTGGGCCAAGGCTTTTGTTTGAAGAGATTTCCATGCATTTCTCTGGGTGACAATGGCCATCCAGTGCTTAAGCTTCAATACAGCAAAATCTTTTTCAATTGCATCTATCCATCGCAACTTGGGTCATCTTCTTCCTCTTTGCCCTGTGGCTTTGCCAAAACGAGCCTTTTTACAGGGTTTAAATCATTTATTCTAAATACTACATGAGTAACAGAGTTTAATCTATTGATCTTAATAAATTTCATAATATCTGGGTCTTTACAGCATTTCTAAATTTATGCGTTGTACCATCTTCTTCAAAAATCACTTTCCCTAACACCTCCAAGAATAGCCCTCAAAATGTTCCGCTCAAATATACCCAAATGGGCCTCATCAGATATTGCCAACGTCCATGTTTCAGAGCCATAGACCAAAATAGATCTAATAAGGGTTTAATATAACAAAAATTTCTTTTTTCTGCATATGAACTGGGATTTAAACAGATTTCTTAACCCACAAAAGGCCTTATTGGCAGATACAATTCTGGTTTTTATTTCAGGTAAAATAATATTACGACAATTAATTTTTAATCCTAAGTATTTAAAACTAATTAGAGATACATTGAACTTCATTTATTAAACATTTACTAATAATTTCATAGGTATTTTGAATCATACTATAAATGTACGTGTCAAAAATAAAACAAATATTAAAATTAATAATTATTATAAATCAATATTAAAATAAACAATTACGATCACAACTGTAAGTTAATTAATATCACTTTTTAACAAACTTTATATTTCATACATAATATTTTATTTGTTAATAAATCTGCACTACATAGGGACGATAAATATATTTATTATAAACTAACTATTTAATCTTACACACATTAAAATATTCATGGCAAAATCAAAAATAATTCAAGCCCAAATAATACAACATTTTTCTGGTATTTGCGATAATGAATGCATACAAATCGAGCGCATTCATTCATAAAGAATAAAAATAATTCATTATAATTAGTTTTGAAAAGATTAATCCCATAATTTATTTAAATCATAAGGTAATCAATCTTCTATTATTAGCTTGAAACCGGTTTCTCTTCTAGACTATTTTTTTTTTTAACTACTATGTCTTCCACGATGTTTGATAATATGGTACAAATAAAATTTTCTCGATTAAATATTGAAAATATTTTTTTAAAAATTAATTTTCTCTTGAATAAGTAATCTTTTCAGATAAATGCATTTAAATCATTAAATTAAAAAGCATTTTTTTAAATAATTTCTAACTCTTCAATGCGTTTATAAAATAAATAATTAAAATATATAAACATATTAAGTGCAGTTTAACGTTCATTTACATGGAATTTAAGATTATTAATTATTTAAATACAAAATTGTCTTTTATTTATTCATTTATAACTTAAAAAAAAATAATATAATGGATTTTTAAGAAGATGTCTTCACATATTGTGAATTCTTATTTAATTTTACAAGAATTCTAAAAAATTTTTAAATTAACGAATGGTCTTAAAGAGAGTCTTATTTTTATACGAATATAACATTTTGTAAAGTTAATGCCTGCACAGAAAATATTTCTACTTCAACGATGGTGACTTAGTAGTTTTGATAATTCTATTGATTTCAATTATATTCTAGAATTCATTTTATCCAAGACTTCGTTCTTCTAGTAGAAAATGACTTCACGTCAAAATGCTTGTCATTTAATAACAGCAACAATTTTTACTTAGAGTAATCAACTACATATGATAATATATACATATATTTGCATACGATAATAAATATATATTCATAATTAAATATTTTGAATTTCTAAAAACAAGAAGGGTTCAAAATAATATTATAATTATAAACAAAGCTAACAGCTATTGGTGAAAATGCTTGTAAGTTAACAACAAATTTTACTGAATGCCACTCAGCCTCTTTGCGGATGTCAAAAATTCTCATACCAAAACATTAACACATTTAGATACGATAATAAATAAATAAATATTCATAATTAAATATTTTGAATTTCTGGAAACTGGAAGGGTTAAAAAGACATTATAATAATAGATAACGTGAAATAGTAAAAACGTTTGTAAGTGGATGTCAAAAATCTTATACCAAAACATTTATCACATTTACATACGATACTAAATAAATATTCATAATTAAATATTTTGATTTTTTAAAAAGAATAAGGGTTCCAAATAATATTATGATAATAGATAAAGCTAACAGCTGCTGGTGAAAATGATTGTAAGTTAACAACAACTTTCAACTTCTTTGCGGATGTCAAAAATCTCATACCGAAACATTTATCACATTTACACAGGATAATAAATAAATATTCATAATTCCCTATTTTAAATACTAAAAACAGGAAGAGTTCAAAATAATATTATAATAATAGATAAAGCTAATAGTTGCTGGTGTATACGCTGTCAAATTAACAACAAATTTTACTATATGCCACTGACCTTGTTTGCTGATGTCAAAAATTTCGTACTGAAACATTATCACAATTGTATACAATAATAAATAAATTAATAATCATAATTAAATATTTTGAATTTCTAAAAACATGAAGGATTAAAAAAAAACACATAAAAATAGATAAAGCTAACAGCTGTTAGTGAAAATGCTTGTAAATTAACAACAACAACTTTTACTTTAAGCGTCTCAACTTTTTTGCTGATGTCAAAAATCTCATACCAAAACATTATCAAAATAAATAAATATTTTCAATTTTTAAAAACAATAAGGGTTAAAAAAAAACAGTATAATAATAAATAAAGCTAAGAGCTGCTGGTAAAAATGCTTGTCAGTTAACAACAACAATTTTTACTTTATGCCACTCAACTTCTTTGCGGATGTCAAAAATCTCATATCAAAACAATATCACATTTACATACGATAATATATAAATAAATATTCATAATTAAATATTTTAAATTTCTAAAAAACACGAAGGGTTCAGAATATAATAACAGTTAACGCTGACAGCTGCAGTAAAAAACTTACTTGATAAAAGATCTAGTCTGAGTTATAGCTTTTGCGGTTACACAATAAAGATATAAAAAAAAAACAGCTCAACAATAAAGGTTCCCTTTAGTACAACAAAGAAAACAAGGTCATTTTTATAGGACTTTAAAAGCAAGTGGTGTTTTATAAGTAGAGCTGCTAGACAAAGAAGTTAAACTACAGGAAACAGCTCGGCCGATAAATATTATTTCTTATCACTTTCAAAACATTTCTTTTTCTCTATTGATGTTTTAAAGCTCGAGCATTTTCGAAATCATGATCAAAGAAACAAGTCAATAAGATATCAAGAACAATGCAAAAGTTTTAGTTTCGAATCTTGATGTTTATACCAAATCTTTATCAAGTCTTGTGTTTTTATGTATTGGAAGACTTTGTGTTGCATTCGTATATACAACTAATAGCCCACCGATAGGCGATCAAAGGAGGATATTGCCTTTCCGGTGAATCATTCAGGATAGGGCGTTACTTTTAAAAAAGAAGACTCCCTCGCATTTATGTTTTGTTAAAATCACGATCAAGAATGTCAATTAAGGACAATGCAAAAGCTTATTCTTCTAATCTTGATGTTTACACTAAATCTTTATCAGGTCCTATGTCTTTGTGTTGTTGTTCTACATTGGAAGAATTTGTATTGCATTCGTATATACAACTAATAGTCCACAGATAGGTTATCAAGCGAAGATATTGCCTTCCGTAAGTCTTCTATAGGTCCATCAGGTTAGGGTGTTTTAAGAAGACTTCTTCACATTTATGTGTCTTAAAATCCCGATCAAGGATGTCAATTAAGGGCAAAATCTTGATGTTTATACCAAATCTTTATCAGGTCTTATATTTTTGTGTTGTTGTTATTCTTGTATATTGGAAGACTTCCTGTTGCACTCGTATATATAATTAATAACCCACCTGTAGGCGATCAAGCGAGGATATTGCCTTCCGGTGAGTCTTTCAGGATAGGACGTTAAAATCAACTTATATCTTTGTTGTGCATAAGTGGGCCTCTCTGGTTTAACTAATGAATACCATAATTAGTTGACCGACAAGCGGTCAAGAAAAGAATATTGCAAAGAGTTTCAAGGGATTTTCAAAGAGTTCACAAATCATCAAAAAACGTTTGATGATTTATATATTATTTAAATTTATAGTAAATAGCATAAAAGCCTATAGTAAAAAAACGGTTTATGATTTTACACAATTTGACGAAAATCATTGAAAAGAATTTTTTAAGAATGTACCGGTATAAAATAAAACAAAATGAGTAAGTAGGTAAGAAACATGTAGGTAATTGAATAAGCTAGAAAAATGGTTGGATGCTATTATTGTTCAACGCTTAAATAATAGAAAATGCCATAAGTTTTGGCACGTAATACAAGTATCGACTTGGTTAACTGCACATAATTAAAATTTTTGCCAGTATTTTGACTGACTTTTACTCAAGAACAGCAGAATATTGCCAACACGAATATGTTTTTATGAAAGAAAATTTAACAATCTATAAAAATAGACGTCAATGCGGAAATAACTTCCATAGTTTGCAAAAATAAAGTGATAATCACTAACAAGAATGCTACGACTTTGACGAAAGCTTAGCACGTGGGTTATGTTTCGACTCTTGTCAACAACAAAAGTAAATATTAAAATATTTAAACAACAACAAAAATATTTTATTCAATATTTTCTAAGAAACATGAACGTGTTGTTTGTTTGCAATAATTACATTATATTATTATATATTAACATTTTATTATAATTAACAATCTATTTTACATTGAGAAGTTTTGCTTTTTTTAATAATATTTCAGACTGAAGGAAATTGAAACAGGAAAATAATCATCTTATGCAATCTTCAAGTAATCAATCATTTCATGTCTACGCATTTAGGGCAATCACACCTATAAAATCCAACTCCATAAACATCTAAATGCCAATTTAAAGTAGTCTAAGGGCCAATTGGGTAATTCTCTGGGTTTGGTACCACAGGATCCAGGTTCTATTTTCATGGATGTTTGTTAGGGTTCGGAATCCACGTTAAAATGTACGTTCCGGTCTAATCAGCCTTAAGTGTGCAATAAATGACAGTAGAGAACCAAATAAAATGAAAATCATACCCGGTCCAGAACTTAATAATAAAGCTTTGGATTTCCGAAATGAAGGAGCTTGGTTCGAAATTCAACAAAATTTCGATCAAATGATAAGTTTCCATGGGATATGAGCAATAAATCTGTAGCCCGAATAATCCTGTATAAATAACAGGTGATAGAAGGGAAATACGAATCCTCAGATCATAACCTCCCTTCTAAACTGTAGTAGCACAATGTTTAGCAAAGTATAGCAGGTTCCGAATCTGGATATACTATGCTATATCTGATGAATACAATATATTAGTAGACCAGAACGCTATCCGATTGAGTTAAAGAAGATGTTGTCAGTTAATTCATAGATGTCAGTCATCCTTCAGAAGTAGGGCAATTCGTTAGAAATTATGGTAGATCTTGTGGTACAAGTATGAAATACATTTAATCTATTGTTGATTACATTTTAGCTCTCGGGCGCTCGGTGCCACAGAGTTAAATTTTGGTTCAGATTTTGTGATCGAGTCCTGGCGGTGTCATGGAAGTTTGTAGTGGTTCGAAATCCACTTTAAACAGTAGGATCCGGTCTGATATGAATGTAAAGCGTCGGACAAAGGGCTGACAACCCTACTCCGTAAAAAGAAAATATCTCCTGTCTCGAAAACTGCTAGAACGCTTTTGACCAATAAGGGGCTTTTGCGCCAATGAAGATGAAGAAAGAAGATTGTATTTTAGTGGTAAATAACCTCACATCAAAGAACCTAAAAAATAAGAAGAATCCAAAATGTGAAAAATAGATTTTAAAAAAAACAACTGCTACAAATTATATAAATAACGATTATCAAGCTATTAGACATCATAAAATGTGACGCTTTGATATTTGCTTAATTACTTCATAGAAGCATACTCGATTTTACAAGTAAGCAAAGATACATCAAGTTCATCTCTATAACGAAATGCGCTTGAAGTACCAATTGCATACATATGCAAATCGTGGCGGGCAGTAAACATCAGTTTTGAGGATAACATTATCATCATAAATCACACTTAGCCAATTTATATCTACTCTAAATATTTTGATGGCCATGAGAGAATTTCTGCATTCAGCCAATTGAGCTGTCCATTGGTCATTGACAAATACTACTACGGCTGTGACCACGGCAGAGCTCATTACTCATGCAAATCCAGTACAATCAGCAATGGAATTCAGGAAAACATTCCGCAGTAGAAAGACAAGACGTGATTTTCAGGACAATTTGTGATCTGCCGAGATAACTATTTGCAGAGATATCCTGATGATTATCTAGTGACAATGCTAATTAATACACAGAAAATTGAAACGCCTTTTCACAAAATAGTGACTGGAAAATAAATGCTTTTAAATATAAATTATTCAGAAGAAATAAAAATTTGGATTGGAATTTTTATAATAGAATCGAATTTTTAATTTATTTTTTAAGAATTTACTGCAAAATGATACGAAAAGTTTGGAAATTACGTTTTTAAAAAACACTTTATATGATTGTTTTAACAGATTTTTTTTAGTTTTATCGTAGAATATTTAACAAGAATTTTACTTTCACTTTTACTTATTTTGTTTTCACATCTTTTGTGAAAGATTCGGGGTTTATTATTAAAATTTTAACATGTCAAATGATGTGAACTACTTTATTGCAAATCAATATTCCAATTCCATGGCGATAATAATATCATTATCATCATAAATAAACATATGTTTGTACTGGAGGTTTAATATAGAACCAATAAATAAAAGCGATTTTGTAAAGATAGGCAGCATTTTAGAGCTTCAAACTCCTTAAATGGTGGAAAACCGGATGAATCTTCACAAAAATTACCAATGTTATAAATAAAATACAAATAATAATTTAGCATAATCAAAGGAGTGCAAGAAAAAATTACTATTTGCAGAACACAAATTAGTGGTTAAATAAACTAAAATAACGAACGTATGCTACACATTAGAGTTTACTAAATAGAAAACTGTGACTATATTGCAATACACCGATGATTCTAATGTTCATTTTAATAATTCATGATTTATTGATGTTCTTGTACTGCCGTGTCTAACTTCTTTAACTCCTTAAAATTTCCACTAGCCAATATAACTTCTACTTCATGGATTGGCTGCGATTATTTTTGTTTTTACGCCAAGTAATGTCATCATAGTATAACTACAATAATCCTTGCAATCAAGATAAAAGGTTCTCAAAACATGTGGAGTTCCAGGTTTATTTAAAGAAATAACTGCTTACAGTAAAGAGAAACCCGTTAAAATGTTCACTAGGCAGTCTAACTTGTACTTCATGGATTGGTTGCGGTTATTTTTGTTTTCTCCATCAAGTAACCTTACCACAGTATAATCACAATAATCCTTGCAAGAAAGATAAAAGGTTCTCAAAACGTGGAATTTTAAGTCTATTTAAAGAAGCAATATGCTTACAGTAAAGGAGAAACCACTTAAAATTTCTACTAGGCAGTCTAAATATACGCGGACGACCTCATCACTATCAAAATCTATTCGTCTTTCAATTTAGTGATTGCAATGTTATCAGTGGGAATGTCGAATATATCGAAACCAGATATATTCCCAACACTGAGCCTCAAATTAGATCTACTTATAATTAAATTAAGTTTAAACAGAAGATTTATTTCCACTCTTTTCAACAATTTGTCGCGGCCGGTTGTCCGCTTGCAATAAATAGCAATCTCTTTTGCATTGAAATTTTTTTAATAATAATATTTCATACTACAAGAAATTAAAACAAGGAAATACGCAATCTTACAGCAATCGATTATTTCATGTCTAAGCAATTAGGGCAATCACACCTCTAAAAATCCAATTCAATCAACTCCAAAATTCCCATTTAAAGCAGCTGAGGGCCAATTGGTTACAGCTCTGGCCTTTGGTACCACGAGCTTCAGGTTAGAATCCTGACAATAGCATGGATGTTTATTAGTGGTTTGGAATCCACGTTAAACAGTAGGTCCGGGTATAATTAGCTCAAAGTGTGCAGAAAATGAACCGAAGAAACCAAATCAACAATTTGTCACAGTCTTTTTATCTACAGCTAAAAATAAATAAAAGCATATTTTGAATCTTCTTACCATACATTGACTTCGACATTACATGATCAAAAAAAAAAAAAAAAAAAAAAAAAAAATTATGCATCTGATGCATAAAATAAAACGAAATAATATGTCTGAATTAATTTTTTTTGTCGTTGCATTAATTTTACTGCAAATAAAAATAATATAAAATTATTATTAATGTATTGTTTTTATATGTAATTTAATTGACATCAAAAGGTCTGTTATCAGTATTACCATGGAAATATCAGAAAAAAAAAATCACATAAAACTAATCAGAAATAAAAACATTTTTTAGACTACAAAGAGATTAACAAATAAAGATTTTTAAAATAAGCTTTCCTTAATCTTATTTTAAATAATTTAATTATGCATATTATTTATAATAAGGACATATATAAACAAGATTCGTACAACAACCTGTCAGGATATGCACCAATGATTTTGACTGACATAATAATAATAATAATAAATAATCGTAAACGTGGCTGAATTACGTCTGGCTTTTTGTATTACCATCTTTAACGAGCTGGCTCAACCATAAAACATATCTTACGTTAAAAAAAGTTTATAAAAATTAGTGATCTTTAAAACATGTAAAGTCTACCAAAAATAAAATAAACAAAAATGAAAATGCATCCAGCGATAACAATTCAGAGACTTTTTAGTAGTATATTTGCGAATATTTAGTAGCATTTCTGACAATTTTCAGTAGGTTTCTTTTACCCTTATCAGTGGTGGAAGGGAGGGGATGGGATGGGGGGGCTAAAACGATAAACATATGATATTGCCTTCCAATCGAAATGACTTTTAACTTAACCACAAAACTTACATCCCGAAGATGCAAATTCGCAAACTATAGCAGCAATTTATAACACTGTCGTGTCGATATGAGTGTCAATATGTATTTATAAATATTTTTTGCATTAAGGTAAAATTTTTGTAATTGAATTTGTTCAGATTGGATTCGGTAAGTGCCATTGATCATCATATACACCTATCCAACGGACACATATAAAATATACCACCACAATTCATTATATACAAAATTTTTTACCTTAATACAATAAAGATTTATAAACACATATTGACGCTCATATCGACACGACAATATTATTTATAATAATGTAGTATTTTTTTCAATGTGGTTGTTATCAAAATAAGGTTGATTTAGGCATCAATTAAGACTTAATGCTACATGCGCTGATAATAGAGAGTTTTTGCAAACCGTACTTTAGAAATAAGGTATTTTTTTTTCCTCCCTAGCGCGCATGCTCATAGAAAACATTATTACACATACGCATGCGCAATTTCCTATGCGCATGCGCGCTAGGGAGAAAAAAATACCGTATTTCTAAAGTACGGTATGCAAAAACTGTCTATTATTTTGTAGATTGTACTTAATATGGAAAAAAATATACACAAATTTTAAAAATATGTAGAGCTGCATAGTACTTTAAAATTAAAATATAAACACAACTAGTGCATAAAACACTATGAAAAATTGTAACAAAAATTTTATCTGTACCAATATTAAACTTATTCAATATATTTTAACCTACTTAAAGCAGAAATCTCACAATTATCTTAGATAAAAAATGAAATGAAATAGCGATAATACATGTGTACTGGTTATTGGATAAGATTGAATGTAACTTGTTTAATTATTAACGGGAAAAAAAAAAAAAAAAAACTCCATAAATTTTTCTATTCTTCACAAAATCTGAGGCTATTCTTACTATCGATGGTAATTTTTTTAAATTGTACCAGTTGAAAAAGTAAGACAAAGTTAATATTATTATTATTTTTTTTTTTTTAAGTTTCCGAAGTATTATTTTCTGTAGTCAATCCAAATTTTTTACTATTTTTCCTGTAGTAATTACTAAGAGTCCGTAGTAATTGGCAACTCTGGTGTACTCTATATTAAAATGTTCTCTGCCCTAACATTTTTTTTTTTTTTGCCTTTTGCAGAACACTTATCACCTCTTACAATCGCTAAACAAGCAAAATAATTGAATTTATAATTACAGTTAACTGGAAGTATGAAAAGAAAAAAAAAAAAAAAAAAAAACCCTCTATAATATTTTTTATTCTTCACAAAATCTGATGCTAATCTTACCATCGATGGTAATTTTTTAATTGTAGCAAGTTAAAAAAAATTAATAGACTTATTTACAGTTACAGTTAACTGTAAATATGAAAAAAAGGTCCTTCATAACCGTTTTTTATTCTTTACAAAATCTGAGGCTATTCCTGCTACTGATAGTAATTTTTTTAACTGTACAAAGTTGAAAAAGTAATAAACAAATATATATATATATATATATATTAAAGTTCCATGGAAGTATTATTTTCTGTAGTCAATCCGAATTTATTGCTAGTTTTCCTGTAGTAATTATTGACAATCCGCAGTAACTGGCATCTCTGGTGTACTCTATATTAAATGCTTTCTACATTAACATTTCTTCTGTATTTTATAGAACACTAATCATCTCGTACAATTAACACGCAAAATAATTAAATTTATAATTATTTACAATTACAGTTAACTGTAAGTATGAAGAAAAAAAAGACGAATTATTACTGCTATGTAATTGAAAAATCACAGTTAAATCCCCCTGACAAGCATTTGTCAGTTTCTGACAAGGGTGAAAAAAACATTACTCAGCTTCAGTGGATGAATTAAGTGGCACTATGTCATACATCATCTTGGAATTTCTCTGCAGTTTACATACTTTTAATCTAAAATTACATAAAAGATGGCATAGATTCTATATTTAATATTCAAACGATGAAATAAAAATCTTTTAAGTATTAATCAAGTTCTTTATACTGTCATTTTATTCCTCAATTTGTACATCATTGTGGCAATTATCTTTCATAAAGTAATACTGAAAAAGTCATTGTCTATTCACATTAAATTTTAGATTAGCATAATAGATGACATTTCAAACTGAAACTTATTAATTAAACATGGTTTTAATTTTCGTTTAGTATATATAAAAAAAGGTAATAATAAATGGAAAAACATTTGATTTTCTTGAATTCTTATTTTTAATAACTTTTTTACATTAGTTATTTATTAAAATCTATCATTAAAAAACCTCCAACCTTAGAAAATGAAATTAAAATTCTGAACAGTTTAGTTATTAAATATAAATAAATCGAAAATAATTACTTAAATGTGGTTTTATTTTTCTTTATTACATAAAAAAAATTGGTAAAACTTTTGATTTTTTTTATCCTTAATTTTAATAACTTTTTTATATTAGTTATTTATTAAAATCTATCATCTATTAAATCAAAAAAGCCCCACACTTAAAAAAAAAAAAATTAAAATTGAGAAAACTTTAGTAATTAAATAACTACATAAAAAAATAATATTGTACCAAAAATATAGTATAGAAAAATTTTGTGATAACTTTCATTCTATTCATATTGTTTTGTTAAACACAACTTTAAATATAAAAAAAAATCAACTGCCATGTTAATTTTTTTATCAAGCAAAACTTAATCACAAGTTAAAAGTATTACACAAATTAAACATCCTTTAAAAACAATTGCACTACTAAACAATTAATCAGCAGCTATTACAAAATCAACTGACAAATTCTGACAATTTTAGAATGATTTCTGTTCTATCGTGCAATTCTGTTGCCATTTCCGAACAGAAATCATTCTAAAATTCAAACGATTTTCCAAACTTTATGCGTCTTGGCCTCATT
Source organism: Caerostris darwini (assembly GCA_021605075.1). Taxonomy (NCBI): domain Eukaryota; kingdom Metazoa; phylum Arthropoda; class Arachnida; order Araneae; family Araneidae; genus Caerostris; species Caerostris darwini. The sequence continues at coordinate 20,561 of BPLQ01002493.1, read as the reverse complement.
TAATACTTGTAAGGTTTTAAAGTGCATTTAAAAATCGATTATCAACCCAATGCGTGTCACTGTGATAATATAAAGATTTCACAAATTGTATTTTAATATCTAAGCAATTATTTTTATTTTAGTTATTTATCAATATTACTTTTAAAAAAATTGAAAAAAAAGAATTCTAAAATTTTCCGCTTTAAATTTCACCCAAATAATCAATAAAAAATGAAATTTTCTTTTAGCTATACTTTAATTTCATATCTGAACGTTACATAGTCACATCTTTTTAATGAAAATTACATTTTTTAATTATTTTGTTTGTCTTCACAAGTAATAATCAATAAATATTACATATAAACATTTTATTCCGAAGTTTATATGAATTGGCAAATCAATTAAGAATTTTTGTGATTTTCATCAATTTTTTTTATTTAACCTATTTAGCAATATGCAAATAAGGTAAGAAAAATCGGAAAAAATACAGTAGCAACATTAATGTATTTCTTATTTAAAGTTAAAATAAGATTAACTAATATTTTATTCGTAAAAAATTTATAATTAAAAATAGCTAAAATTAACCTTTATGTGAACTCACAGAACTCCATCAGAATAGGTAAAAAAACAATTAGGTACATTAATTATTATATAATGGCGCTTTCGTAAATTTCTGTAAAACTCAACTTTCAGCAAATATAAGGATCCGTAAATCTTATACAAATAAAAAAAAAAAGTATTTATGAATAAAAGAATTGTTTTATCTATATTCTTTCAATATAAAATATTACAGATTAATTATAAAAAAATAATTTTCGTCAGTCTAATCAATATATATATACGAAAATGTTACGTCATAAATAACTAAAATATTAAGTATTTGAACTGTGATTTTATAGAAATCAAATCAGAAATTCTAATCAGAAATAAATACACTGTTTACTAATGGAGTTAGAATGTTTATTATTCTAAAATCAGGAACGCACACATTTTATAATTGTGAATGGATGATTATTATTAACTTTGAAATAATGGTATTTAATATTTTGAGAGATAGAATTTTTTATACATTAAAAAGGTCTTAAAAATCTTTCATTATAATTTTTTCTAGATGATTCAGGGAACTTTTAAATTGTTCTGTTTCATTTTGCACCAAGAGGTGGCTGTGATATATTTTCAACATGGTTTATACTACAGCACCATTAAAATAAATGAATCAATGATATTTATTCATGTACCAAGTTATAGCTTATTTAAACAGTTTAAAATGTAATAAATATTCTGTTACGAAAGGAAATGGAATGTTTGTTGTTCTAAAAACAGGAATGTACACTTTTCATAATTATTAATGATTACGATTAACTTTGAAGCTGATGGTATTTAATATTTCAAGAGATAAAAAAATTTTATATATTAAAAAGATTAAAAAAATTTTCTTTATATTATTTTTCTAGATGATTTAGGAAACTTTGAATTGTTCTGTTTCATTTTGCACCAAGAGGTGGCGTGACATATTTTCAACATGGCTTACACTAACTACAGCACCATTGAAATAAATGAATCAATGATATTTATTCATGTACCAAGTTATTGTTTATTTAAATAGTTAAAATGTTAACTAACACAACACAAATTTCATTCCCAACATTTTATGGGTAGGATAACACATAAGTTTGTTTTTTTTATGATGGATATTTATTTTTCATTACAAAAAAAAAAAAAAAAAAATAAATAAAAAAAAAAATGGCGGTACTTTAATTAGAACAATGCACAATGAACCCAGAGTTGTAGACAAGGCGCGTTCTATTTTACATCCATTTATTATAATAATAATAATTCGTTTCTAACTATGAGTAAATAACTTAATTTACCAAACACTAACACTAATCGTGATATTTCAATTACATTATTGAAATATTTAATTAATGAAAAAAGTAATTTTAATAATTTGGTTGCTATTAAATTATGTAACTAATTAAAACTGAAAATATGTCATGACGAAGAATTCATCTTAATTAGCAAACTAAATTCAGCTTAATTAGTAAATTAAATTCATAATTATAGAGATATAAACTAAAAAATTAACTTTTTTTTTTTGCAAATGGTTTTTATTCATTATATGAAAGGATTATTATTTGACTTATCTAGAATATAAAATCGTGATTGTATTGATTTTTGGAAATCTATTAGAATCAATATTTTTATAGCCTTTTCTGTCTCCATAATCAGAACGTTTTGGCATTTTAAATCTATGTTAGAATTCTAAAATAAATTTGTATTAAATTAAAAGGTTTAACATCTTAGAAGTAAATACAGAATTTTCATTATCTAAAGAAAACTTTTATTAATATAAAAATAAAATAAAAAAATGAATTGCTTCAGATTTTTAGATTTCAATTCAATTCAATAATAATTATCATATAACCGCGTTTAACAAAACATGATATCTACTTCTGATGGCAAATTTTTTGTGGTTTTAGGCTACGTAAATACATTCATTGTAATTCTTACAACTATTGCCATTGTTGTAGTAAGATGATTATCTTCATACTATATAACGACAATTTCAATATATATATATATATATATATATATATAATAAAAAATAATAAAAAAATGTTGATTTATCATTCCTCGACAACTTTGATTCATTTAAAAGTTAAAAAGCGAAACTATTTAGTAGATTAATAAAATAAAAAATGCCGTTTTTTTTTTTAGATTAAAAATTTAAATCTAATGGTCAGATTAACATTTGAACAGACCTCATTTAATCCAACAATAATTATAATGTCTTCATATAAAGACAATTTCAAAAAAAATATTAAAAAAACGTCTATCTGTCATTCCTCAACAACTTTGATTCATTTAAAAGTTAAAACTATTTCATAGATTAATAAAATTAAAAAATGCCGTTTATTTATTTTTTTTTTTTAGATTAAAAATTTAAATCTGATGGTCAGAGTAACATTTGAACAGACATCTTTTAATTCAATAATAATTATTACATAACCGCATTTAACAAAACAAGATATCTAATTCTGATGGTAAATCTTTTGTGGTTTTAGGTTACGTAAATACGTAGATTGTAATTAGTATAACTATTGCCACTGTTGTAGTAGATGAATATCTTCATATAACAATTTCAAAATATATATAAAAAAATAAAAACCGTGGATCTGTCACTCTTTAACAACTTTGATTCCTTTAAAAATTAAAACGTGAGACTATTTCATAGATTAATAAAATAAAAAAAAAATATGTCTTTTTTTTTTTAGATTAAAAATTTAAATTTGATGGTCAGAGTAACATTTGAACAGACATCATTTAATCCAATAATAATTATTATATAATCGCCTTTAACAAAACATGATATCTAATTCTGATGGCTTTTTTTTTGTGGTTTTAGGTTACCTAAATTACATTGTAATTGATGCGACTATTGCATCTATTGTAGATGACAATCTTTTACAATATATAACGACAATTTCAAAATATATATAAAAAAATAAAAACCATGGATCTGTCACTTTTTAACAACTTTTGATTCATTTAAAAATTAAAAAGTGAAATTATTTCGTAGATTAATAAAATAAAAAATGCCATTTTTTTTTTAAAGATCAAAAATTTAAATTTGATGGTCAGAGTAACCTTTGAACAGACATCATGTCATCACAACTATTTCGATAAGAAAAGTATTGTCGGCAGATTTAATATTGGATTTTTTTTTTTTTTTTTTTTCATTTATATTTCGATATAATGACAAAAAAAAATCATATATCACAAGAAAAAATACAAGAAAAAATTGATACACAATTAAAAAATATATATATTTTTTTTTTTATTCAGTCATATGTCAACAAGATTTTCCTATTTTAAAAAGAAATATGCTTTCAAATGTTATCAAAACTTTAATTAATATTATTTTAAACTATTTTAAAAAGAAATATATTTTCAAATTTTATCAAAACTTAAATATAATGAATTCCTTAACAGAAAATAAATCGGATTATTAGAGTTTATATTCATAAATTATCATCTAACTTTTAAATTTTTTATTAATTATTTACTGATATAACTTCAAATACCTGAGAGCTATCGAATGTTATTTAAGTAATGATAAGCTTTTACCAAAATCAACCCAGTTTTGAAAACAAATGAGTAATGGAACAAATAAGTAATTCAATCATTATTTTTGAAACAGATTACAATTACGAATAGCAATAATACAGTTCAAGAATGACTATTATGGTGCAGATTTTTTTAAAATTTAAAATGGTAAAAATAATAACAATAATAATGAAACAGTAAAAATGCTCATTTCCGTTTACAAAGTTGATGTTTTCACTTTCACATTTTATATATTTTCGAAATGGAAATTGAACGTTTCACATCATTCTTACAAATAATGGAACATAAAGCAAAAATAAAAAACATTTATAATATTAATTTTCTTTTTTCATAAGAACAACTTCTAAGTTCTAAATATAAATAAGAATTCGTTAAGAACTTCAAAAAGAAATTCCATGGAAGCAATTGCGTAATAATTTTTTTATTTTATCAAGAATTATTCTTATAAGAATATTTTTATATCAGAATTAAAAAAAATATATATTTCTTAATTTAAAAAACATACATCGGGGATTATATAGAAATAATTTAATTTATTTTATCAGTAAAATAATAAATTATTTACTGATAAAATAAAATATAACATTCATTAAGTTTGTTTTTCTTTTGAATCTGTAATAATACATGCAGATTCCTAAAACGCTGAAAACTTAAATCAATAAACCACCCCAGTTATAGTTACAGCAACTTATCTAATAACGAAATTGGGCCAGTTAAAAATCTGGTTTGAACCAGTCTGAGATATAATAACGATTACTTTGGAACAATACATTCATACACAAAAATATATGAAGCACTATAATATTAAGTAGAAATATTATAACATATTATTAATATTATAATCGAATATTGAATTAAAAAACAAATTCTATTAAAAACTTTAAAAAATGTGTACATTTAAAATTGGAATATAAAATCACAATATTTTTAAATAAATTATATAACAGATAGGTTTTTATCTTTACGAGTTTTACTTTATTTAGAAAATAATTAACAAATATTTTTCTTCATAACAAATTAATTTTTATATTTTATTATCATTGAAATAAAAATTAATCCTAAAATAAGACATTTAAAAACATATAATTTAAAATTGAAAAGGGAAAACAATATTATTCCTATCGATTCCATTTTTTTTAATAAATTAAAAAACATTAAATAAAATTTATAATTTACAAAAAAATGCAAATCGTAACGAATTATTACATAATAAACTTAAACATTATTTATTATAACTCTTAAATGTATACGCATAATAAATAATTATTTTTCATAACAAAAAAATATTTTGCATACTTTTATCATTTAAATCAATCACAAAATCAGATATTATTCAAAAATATAAACTTTTTTTAAGAATTCTTGATAACACATAGGAGAGGGTATATTTATTTCCAAACAATATGATAAATCAAATCACTTTTCACCAAAAATATTTATAAAATCATTTAAATCAATCAATCAAAAATCAGATATTATTCAAAAATATAAACTTTTTTTAAGAATTCTTGATAACACATAGGAGAGGGTATATTTATTTCCAAACAATATGATATGATATCGATAATCGAAACTTTTCGAATACCAAAAATATTTTGCATACTTTTATCATTTAAATCAATCTCAAAATCAGATATTATTCAAAAATAAACTTTTTAAAGAATTCTTGATAACACATAGGAGAGGGTATATTTATTTCCAAACAATATGATATCGATAATCGAAACTTTTCGAATACCAAAAAATATTTTGCATACTTTGTTATCATTTAAATCAATCACAAAATCAGATATTATTCAAAAATATAAACTTTTTTTAAGAATTCTTGATAACACATAGGAGAGGGTATATTTATTTCCAAACGATATGATATCGATAATCGAAACTTTTCGAATACCAAAAAATATTTTGCATACTTTGTTATCATTTAAATCAATCACAAAATCAGATATTATTCAAAAATATAAACTTTTTTTAAGAATTCTTGATAACACATAGGAGAGGGTATATTTATTTCCAAACAATATGATATCGATAATCGAAACAATATGATATCGATAATCCAAAAAATAAACTTTTCGAATACCAAAAAATATTTTCAAAAATATAAACTTTTTTTAAGCATACTTTATCATTTAAATCAATCACAAAATCAGATATTATTCAAAAATATAAACTTTTTTTAAGAATTCTTGATAGCACATAGGAGAGGGTATATTTATTTCCAAACGATATGATATCGATAATCGAAACTTTTCGAATACCAAAAAATATTTAGCATACTTTATCATTTAAATCAATCACAAAATCAGATATTATTCAAAAATATAAACTTTTTTTAAGAATTCTTGATAACACATAGGAGAGGGTATATTTATTTCCAAACGATATGATATCGATAATCGAAACTTTTCGAATACCAAAAAATATTTAGCATACTTTATCATTTAAATCAATCACAAAATCAGATATTATTCAAAAATATAAACTTTTTTTAAGAATTCTTGATAACACATAGGAGAGGGTATATTTATTTCCAAACAATATGATATCGATAATCGAAACTTTTCGAATACCAAAAAAATATTTTGCATACTTTGTTATCATTTAAATCAATCACAAAATCAGATATTATTCAAAAATATAAACTTTTTTTAAGAATTCTTGATAACACATAGGAGAGGGTATATTTATTTCCAAACGATATGATATCGATAATCGAAACTTTTCGAATACCAAAAATATTTAGCATACTTTATCATTTAAATCAATCACAAAATCAGATATTATTCAAAAATATAAACTTTTTTTTTAAGAATTCTTGATAACACATAGGAGAGGGTATATTTATTTCCAAACAATATGATATCGATAATCGAAACTTTTCGAATACCAAAAATATTTTACATACTTTGTTATCATTTAAATCAATCACAAAATCAGATATTATTCAAAAATATAAACTTTTTTTAAGAATTCTTGATAGCACATAGGAGAGGGTATATTTATTTCCAAACGATATGATATCGATAATCGAAACTTTTCGAATACAAAAAATATTTTGCATACTTTTATAACTTAAACCAATCACAAAATCAGATATTAATCAAAATATAAATTTTTTTAAAGAATTCTTGATAGCACATAAGAGAGAATGTATTTATTTCCAAACGATATGATAAAGATAATCGAAACTTTTCGAATACCAAAAAATATTTAGCATACTTTGTTCCCATTTAAATCAATCACAAAATCAGATATTATTCGAAAATACAAACTTTTTTAGAATTCTTGATAGCCAAACGATATGATATCGATAATCGAAACTTTTCGAATACCAAAAAATATTTTGCATACTTCGTTATGATTTAAATCAATCACAAAATCAGATATTATTCAAAATTAAACTTTTTTACAGAATTCTTGATAACACATAGGATAGGATATATTTATTTCCAAACGATATGATATCAATAATCGGATCTTTTCGAATACCAAAAAATATTTTGCATACTATTATCATTTAAATTCAATCACAAACTCAGATATTATTCAAAATATACACTTTTTTTAAAGAATTCTTGATAACACATAGGAAAGGATGTATTTATTTTCAAACGAATCGAATCTTTTCGAATACCAAAAAATTTTTTGCATACTTTTATAACTTAAATCAATCACAAAATCAGATATTATTCAAAATATAAACTTTTTTAAAGAATTCTTGATAGCACATAGGAGAGAATGTATTTATTTCCAAACGATATGATATCGATAATCGAAACTTTTCGAATTCGTTCTTTAAGAACGTTTCACTTGTTCGAAATAGTTTCCAGAGGAAGGTAAACCGAGAACGGGAGTATCCCAAACCGTGCGTAGGAGAGAGAATCAGGGGGTAACAAACACAGAACTTTTCTTCCTGCGTTTCGAACCAGCTGCTCACCCTTCCTCCCCACCCCCTACACCTTCGTTCGTTCGCTCACGCACTTACACATCGTTGCGCACACCCTAAAAATCCACCATGCTGCGTGCGGATTTTGGCATCGATGCACCACCCAAAATTCCACAGAAGCACAACAACTTATCAAAGCTAATTTAAAACTACAAATGCGATATTTAATTTGTTTATTACCTGATCGGCAAGCGTGTAGATCGCTAGTAGAAGCAAATGCAACGTGTCCTTTAAGATGGCCGATGCACTCGGTGCTGTGCGGTGGTAGCCGTTTGGAGGCGGCTGGGTTGCCGGAATCAGAGGCGTAAAACGTCGCCAATAAGTGCAGGTTTGGCGAGGAAGTGGAAGAAAGTGTGTACGTGCTATGATGAAGTTCTCGCACAAAAATATTAACCCAAAAGGGCATTTTATTTTTTGCGATTTCTAGTTCAGAATCCATTTTGTTCGTGTTATTGTTTTTAATAAAATTAAAACAAAAAAAATTTTTAAAGTATTTTAAGAAATATGTTAGTAATATTATGATTGATAATTAAAATAATTTATATTATATATTATTATTTATATTACAGCAATATTATGATTGATAACTATAATTTATAACATATATTACTATTTATATTATAGTATATTATGATTAATAATTAATATAATTTGTATAAGATATAGAGTTATCAATCATATAGATTTATGATTGATAATTAAAATAATTTATATTCTTTTTTATATAATATAATAATTTAAATTATTATTAATTATTAAAATAATTAATAATAATTTATATATATAATATTATTATTAATTTATATGTGATAAATCTTGCGTTTTATAAACAAAGGCCTGAAAAATTCTGAATAGCTAAATTATGAAGAAAATGTTTTTTTTTTTTAAAATATAATTGGAGAATATTTCTAGTTAAGATTCGAATAGAACAAAAAGGAAAAAAAATGGAACAAATGTTTTTTGGTTTTTTTTCAAAATGAATAAGACTTATTGGTGAAATTAAAAATATTGACGTCAAAATAGGAGTGAAGTATTCATGTTAGAAAAAAGAATAACAACAAAATGATTTTCACATAAATTTAAAACAGCGTAGATAAATAAAAAAATATCTGTCAAATACCACCAAAAAGAATACTTTACACATAACTTTAGTAAAAAGATACATTTTGAAACACAAAATATATTTAGTTTTACGAAATTCCAAAAAGCCTTTCTTATAAATAAAATCTACGCATATTTGTGACTTTTCAGATACGAAAATATTTAAAAAAAAAAAAAAAAACAGCTTAAAATATCGATTAATATTCAATCAAAATGAATCACAATTATGAAAAATAATTATTTTAGCTTTACTATATTATGCTTTCTATATTATGATATATTATACTATGCTTTTATACTTATAAATATATATATCTTAAAATTAGTATAATAAAGTTATTAGTGATTACTGAAATTATTTTTAATGAATGGTATATAAGACAAAAGGAATACAAGACATTTTAACAAATTTAAATTAAAACAGGCAATATAACCTTGTTTTTTTTTATTTCATATTTGAAGAATAATAAAAAATTAATCCTTACATTATAGTTTGAATTACTAATAATAGGTAAATTTCTTGTTTTTATTTTATAAAATGGATTTTTGATATAGATTTTTTTAAATAAATATATGTAATTATAATAAAATTAAGTTGATAATTTGTAGTTTTGTATTAAAACCGAACGTAATACTCCAAAAAAGTTATATATATATATATATATATATATAAAACGTAGAATAATTTGAAATCATACACTTTGGTACTTTGTTTAAATAATTGAATAAATAATTGCAAAGATATGTTTAAAACTAAAATTACAAAATATTTTTTTAAATTAAATTGTAAAATAATTTTTAAGATTAATAATCGTAAAATAATGTTTATATACACATTTTATGCTTTTTATACAAATATCTAATAGTTCGGGCTTAAATTTAAGAATTACGCTACTGCAAAGTTTGATGTACTAATCATTTTATATTATCTGAATTTGCACAATAATATTTAATTAAATGAAATTATTAATTATATTAGTAAACACCTTCTGAACATAATGACTTTACATTTATTATTGAGACAATATTGTGACTTAATGAGCACTTGTAATAAATAACTACAAGAATTTATATAGGCATATAATAATTCTAAGAGTTTATATAGAGATAGATAGTAGTTTAATTGATTTAGTTTCGATTTCGAGACGTAATCAATTTAAAAAATCTGGATATTTTTTAAACTATCGACATTAAAAACATTGTTTCAAAATTAAAGTAACAAATTAGACATAAACTAACATATATTTCATTCATGTTTCAGTACAACATTCAAATGCTTTCAAGAAAATTGATTTTAACTGAAGTTGTGTGAAATCAAATTTAAATGATTTTAAAGCTATTTCGTAAATTCACAAATGATTTCGATATAAAGAAGTATTCCACGTTAACATTCATACTATTCCTTCAATTATTTTGGAAAATTGAATAAATTATATAATTTATCGAAAACACTTTTATTCAAAAGAACTATGAAGGATTCTTTAAATAGTCGTTCTTTGTTTAATTTTAACTTACAGTATCACTGAAAGAAACGATATTTTTATACTAAAAACATTTTTCAACAATTAGTAAATCTATGATGTCCCGTGTAATGAATGTGCATATAATTTCTTATAATAAAGATAACTTCATATATGAACAGACAGTTAACACAAAATATAAGTTACGCACTATACAAGTTACGATATTTTTATTCAAAAAATATTTAAAGTTTTTCAATATTTAGTAAATCTATGATGGCCTATGTATGTGTAATTCATATAGTAATTCCATATAATACAGATAACTTCATATATGCATATATATTTAACTCCAAATGCAAGTTTCTATCAAACGATTATTATTTTACAATTACACTACAGTTAACTCCAAATCAATATGCAATTAATGGAAGTTAAATATAATATTCAGTATCAGAAAGAGAAAGCGATATTTTTATTCCAAGTATATATTAATATTTTTAACATTTAGTAAATCTATGATGGCTCATGTATGCTTAATTCATATCGTTTATGTGTAACGTGTAATTCCATATAACACAGATAACTTCATATATGAATGTACAGTTAATTTCAAATACAAGTTACTAACAAACTATTACTACGTTACTATTCCAATACAGTTAAACTTCAAATAAGTATGCAATTAATGAAAGTTAAATACAACTGTCAAGTATCAGCAATATTTTTATTCCAAAAATATTTTAATTTTCAATATTTAATAAATCTGTGAGGGTGAATGCATGTCTAATTCGTATGATGAATTTGCATGTAATTAAATATGACACAGATAACTTCATATATGAATATAAAGTTAACTCCAAATCAATATACAGTTAATGAAATTAAATCTAAATGTCAGTATCAGAAAGAGAAAGCAATATTTTTTATTCCAAAAATATTTAAACTTTTTCAACATTTCGCAAATCTACTACTGTGTCCAAAAAGGAAGACCAATTTTCAATTTAAAATTCCCGGGGTTTATGGAATTTCATTTTTTTTTTCTTTTTTAGATTGCTGGCACTGTCCTTGATATTGTGAAATCTGACGTCCAAATATTCGTTAGTGATTGAGTTACGCTTGGCTTTGTGAAACGCTAAAACTGATTCCGGCGGTTTTTGAAATGTCTGAATTAATTGAGCAAAGAACTTGCATTCAATTTTGTTTGCGGAAACGTCTGGAATGTTGTAGAAGGCATTCGATGAGTATCCCTCTATATCGGAAAGAAATGTTTAGAAATAGTATAAACAGTTCAAAGAAGGCAGAGAACGCGTTGAAGACGAAGTGCGCTCTGGTCGACCATCCACCTCAACCGACGAAGCTCACGTCCAAGAAATTAACGATTTGGTACTTGCAAACCGTCGATTTACAATTAGATACCTTCCTGATGATGTTGGAATTTCAAAAGGATCTGTCAATTCCATTTTGGCCTTCAAATGCGTCAGATCTGGATTGGTACTGAGAACACTGAATGCGCCAGCTCACACGACATTTTCGCCAAAAATGAAAACGCATATCTTTCCACAACCACCGTATTCACACCGTGCGACTTCTGGCTATTACCTAAACTCAGAAGACCATTCCAGGGACACCGTTTTGAGTCGATTGAAGAGACGTGGATCGCCGCTCACCTTGAAGGTCATCCCTGCCGATGACTTTTAAGTTGCACTGAAAATTGTAGATAACGGTGACATAAGTGCATTGTGTCCGGAGGGGATTACTTTGAAGGCTATGAAATAAATTCGGAAGAATAAATAAAGAGTTTCTGAAAAAAAATAATTGGTATATATGAATATGAATAAAATAAATAAGAACTTGCATTCATTTCGTTTGCTTAAACGTATAGAATGTCGCAGAAGGCATTCGGTGATCATTTCTATATCGGAAAAAAATGTTTAAAAGTGATAAAAACAGTTCAAAGAATACAAGAGAACGCGTTAAAGACGAAGAGCCCGCTGATCGACCCTATACCTCAACCGACGAAGCTCATGTGCAAAAAATTAAAGATTTGGTGCTTGCAAACCGTCGATTTTCAATTAGAGAACTTGTTGATGACGTTGGAATTTCAAAAGGATCGGTTAATTCCATTTTGCACCTTAAACGCGTGAGATCTCTATTGGTACCGAAAACGCTGAATGCGCCAGCTCACACTGCATTAATTTTTCGTGACATTTTCGCCAAAAATGAAACCCACATCGTTCCACAACCATCATATTTATACCGTGCGTCTTCTGGCTATTACCTAAACTCAAAAGACCACTCCGGGGACACCGTTTTGAGTCGAGTGTGGAGATTCAACGTCAATCGCCGCGCGCTTTAAAAGCCATCCCTTGCCGATGACTTTTAAGCATGCACTGAGGATTGAAAAAAAAATGGCATAAGTGCTTTGTGTCCGGTGGGGATTACTTTGAAGGCGATGAAATAAATTCGGAAGAATAAATAAAGAGTTTCTGAAAAAAAATAATTGGTCTGACTTTTTGGGCACAGTAGTATGATGGCTCATGTATGTCTACATCGTATGATGAATGTATGTGGAATTCCATATAATATAGATAACTCCATATATGAATATATAGACAACTTCAATTACAAGTTACTAAAGCTATTTCTACGTTACTATTCCAATGCAGTTAACTCCGAATATTTACTAACAAATTGTTATTACATTACTATTCTAATACTCTTTACTCCAAATACTAAATAATTCATACTAAGTTACTAACAAATTAATACTGCGTTACTGTTCCAATACAGTTAACTCCAAATCAATATACAGTTCATGAAATTTAAATATAACTATGAGTATCAGAAAGAGAAAACGGTATTTTTTTATTCCAAAAATATTTAAACTTTTTCAGTATTTAGTAAATCTATGATGACCATGTATCGGCAATACGTATATGAATGTACATATAATTCCATATAATACAGAAAACTTCATGTATGTTATATTGTTAACTCCAAATACGAGTTACTACCAAACTATGACTACTTTGATAGTCCAAAACAGTTAACTACAAATAAATATACAAGTAATGAGAATTAAATATAATTTTAAACTATCAGAAATAAAAAGCGATATTTTTATTCCAAAAATATTTAAACTTTTTCAATATTTAGTAAATGTATGTCTAAACCATGAATGCACATATAATTCCATATTATACAGGAAACTTCACATTTGAATATACAGTTAACTCCAAATACAAATTACTACAAAACTATTACTACTATACTAGTTAATAACTGTTAACTGCATTGGAAAAGTTTAAATCAATATACAATTAATGACGGTTGAATATAAATTTCAGTATCAGATGGAGAAAGGGATTCGAAAAATATTTAAACTCTTTGAACATGATGCTCCATACATGTCTAATTCATATAATAAATATATAAGTAACGTTCTTAAATATTACGTATTATGCAAATAAAAGAAATAATTCAAACTTTAATTGCATTCCAAAGTGAAAAGTTATAGTAAAATATGTTTATATTTAAGTATATTTAAAATATAAAGGAAATAAACGCTAATTACAACAATAGTTGATCAAAGTTTTTCGTATTATTTATTATACAATGCGAAGTCATTATTAATCATTATGATTTTTTTTAGGAGAATCCAAAATATTTTTAGTTCCAGTAAAACTTCTTACAAACAAAACAAAGATATTATAATTTTTTTTCCCACGTAAGTTCGTCGTAATGAAACAAGTATTATATATTTAAATAAAATATCTAAACAATTTCAATTCTAACAAAATAAATTTAAAGTTCTAATAAGTGTTTTTATTTTGCAGACATAACTCGACTTGCATATTGAAATGAGGAATATTTCTTAAGGTGGATTTTGTTCTGGTAGAGTCTCATTTTTTTATTTATTGGGATCTTCTTATATCTTAAAAATTTGTTATAGAAATGTAATGTTGTAAGGGAATTTACCCTCTTTTTGTTAAGGATTCCCCCATTCTCGCCGTGTTAGAGTAAAAAAATAGTCAGAGTGCCATGTTTTAAGGATATCTCGGTTTTTATTTATGTCCGTATAATTCCGTATTGTAAAAAAATATGTATTACACGAGGCACCTCGATCATACCTTGATTTCATCATGCTTTTTAATGTGAATCTTTTCTTAATTTCAAAATCACTGGAATTTCCTTAGATTTTAAAATTGTTATAAAAATATTGTAATGTTATAAAGGAATTTTCCCAATTGTCGCAGAGTTAGAATACAAAAATATTAAATTGATGTCATGCTTTAAGGACATTTAGATTTTCTATTAAGTCCATATAAACCAGTATTGTAAATAATCCGTATTATATGAGGGACCTAGTTTATACATTGATTTCATCCTGCTTTTCAATGTGAATCTTTCCCTCATTTCAAAATCAAATAATTTCTTCCTAAACGTAATGAATAAAGAATTGGACTCAGTTGATTAAAGACGAACTCTATGCAAAAAGGAAAGAAATTAATAATGGTGCCCGATAAAGCATAAAGCAAAAGCCTGGTGATGCCAAAAAGCAATTGCTTGCAATCGTCTAAAACGAATGAATATATTAAAACTCGTATTAATTATTTTCAAGAAAATCAAATCGCATTGGCAGCTGCCTTGATTCTAATCAAGGACACCAAACTTTTATCATAAATTTAGTTAAATGAATTAAAAGTAACAATACTGGTAAAACCAGAGTTACAATTAAAAAGTAAAAAAAAAAAAGAAGCTTTAACTATATGCCGTTTTTGTTTTTTAAATGTATTTCCCAGTTTACTGATTTTTAAATATATAAACCTTTATTACCTTTCTGTAAATCGATTTACATCAAAGACTTT
The DNA here is from genome assembly GCA_021605075.1 of Caerostris darwini. NCBI lineage: Eukaryota > Metazoa > Arthropoda > Arachnida > Araneae > Araneidae > Caerostris > Caerostris darwini. Next base: position 5,070 of record BPLQ01002493.1, on the reverse strand, counting down.
TTTTGTCGCAATATTAATGAAATATATCAAGTAAATTATATTATAGCTTATATAATGTAAAAATATGTAGAAAATTATGAACTTATGTGACAAAAAAAAATATACTGATTATTATATCGGTTTCATTTAAAAAGTACCCTTTAAAATAAAATATATTCTGTTTAATTTTTTTTTATATGAAGCAGAGAAAGGGAAAATGTAATTATGATTCTTTTTTTTCTATGCATTTTTAATTTTAAAATACAAAATTCGATATTATGCTACTTGCTAGTTGATTTAACGAGTTGTTTAATTTTATTTCATTATACACAACTTTAGATGATTGTATATTATGCTACTTGTTAGTCGATTTAATGAATTGTTTCACTTCATTTCATTATACACAACTTCAAATGATTGTATATTACGCTACTTGCTAGTCTATTTAACAAATTGTTTCATTTCATTTCATTATACATAACTTAATAATTGTATATTATGCTACTTGTTATTCGATATAACGAGTTGTTTTATTTCATTTTATTATACGTATCTTCAAATGATTATAGAATATGCTACTTGCTAGTCGATTAAACGAGTTGTTTCATTTCATTGCAATATTCACCACTTCAAATGATTGTATATTATGCTACTTCAAAGTCGATTTAATGACTTGTTTCATTTAATTTTAGTATACATAATTTCAATTGATTATATATTACGCTACTTGCTAGTCTATTTAACAAATTGTTTCATTTCATTTCATTATACATAACTTAATACTTGTATATTATGCTACTTGTTATTCGATATAACGCGTTGTTTTATTTCATTTTATGATACGTATCTTCAAATGATTATAGAATATGCTACTTGCTAGTCGATTAAACGAGTTGTTCCATTTCATTGCAATATTCACCACTTCAAATGATTGTATATTATGCTACTTCAAAGTCGATTTAATGACTTGTTTCATTTAATTTTAGTATACATAATTTCAATTGATTATATATTACGCTACTTGCTAGTCTATTTAACAAATTGTTTCATTTCATTTCATTATACATAACTTAATAATTGTATATTATGCTACTTGTTATTCGATATAACGCGTTGTTTTATTTCATTTTATTATACGTATCTTCAAATGATTATAGAATATGCTACTTGCTAGTCGATTAAACGAGTTGTTTAATTTTATTTCATTATACACAACTTTAGATGATTGTATATTATGCTACTTGTTAGTCGATTTAATGAATTGTTTCACTTCATTTCATTATACACAACTTCAAATGATTGTATATTACGCTACTTGCTAGTCTATTTAACAAATTGTTTCATTTCATTTCATTATACATAACTTAATAATTGTATATTATGCTACTTGTTATTCGATATAACGAGTTGTTTTATTTCATTTTATTATACGTATCTTCAAATGATTATAGAATATGCTACTTGCTAGTCGATTAAACGAGTTGTTCCATTTCATTGCAATATTCACCACTTCAAATGATTGTATATTATGCTACTTCAAAGTCGATTTAATGACTTGTTTCATTTAATTTTAGTATACATAATTTCAATTGATTATATATTACGCTACTTGCTAGTCTATTTAACAAATTGTTTCATTTCATTTCATTATACATAACTTAATAATTGTATATTATGCTACTTGTTATTCGATATAACGCGTTGTTTTATTTCATTTTATTATACGTATCTTCAAATGATTATAGAATATGCTACTTTAGTCGATTAAACGAGTTGTTTAATTTTTATTTCATTATACACAACTTTAGATGATTTATATTATGCTACTTGTTAGTCGATTTAATGAATTGTTTCACTTCATTTCATTATACACAACTTCAAATGATTGTATATTACGCTACTTGCTAGTCTATTTAACAAATTGTTTCATTTCATTTCATTATACATAACTTAATAATTGTATATTATGCTACTTGTTATTCGATATAACGAGCTGTTTTATTTCATTTTATTATACGTATCTTCAAATGATTATAGAATATGCTACTTGCTAGTCGATTAAACGAGTTGTTTCATTTCATTGCAATATTCACCACTTCAAATGATTGTATATTATGCTACTTCAAAGTCGATTTAATGACTTGTTTCATTTAATTTTAGTATACATAATTTCAATTGATTATATATTACGCTACTTGCTAGTCTATTTAACAAATTGTTTCATTTCATTTCATTATACATAACTTAATACTTGTATATTATGCTACTTGTTATTCGATATAACGCGTTGTTTTATTTCATTTTATTATACGTATCTTCAAATGATTATAGAATATGCTACTTGCTAGTCGATTAAACGAGTTGTTTCATTTCATTGCAATATTCACCACTTCAAATGATTGTATATTATGCTACTTCAAAGTCGATTTAATGACTTGTTTCATTTAATTTTAGTATACATAATTTCAATTGATTATATATTACGCTACTTGCTAGTCTATTTAACAAATTGTTTCATTTCATTTCATTATACATAAGTTAATAATTGTATATTATGCTACTTGTTATTCGATATAACGCGTTGTTTTATTTCATTTTATTATACGTATCTTCAAATGATTATAGAATATGCTACTTGCTAGTCGATTAAACGAGTTGTTTCATTTCATTGCAATATTCACCACTTCAAATGATTGTATATTATGCTACTTCAAAGTCGATTTAATGACTTGTTTCATTTAATTTTAGTATACATAATTTCAATTGATTATATATTACGCTACTTGCTAGTCTATTTAACAAATTGTTTCATTTCATTTCATTATACATAACTTAATACTTGTATATTATGCTACTTGTTATTCGATATAACGCGTTGTTTTATTTCATTTTATTATACGTATCTTCAAATGATTATAGAATATGCTACTTGCTAGTCGATTAAACGAGATGTTTCATTTCATTGCAATATTCACCACTTCAAATGATTGTATATTATGCTACTTCAAAGTCGATTTAATGACATGTTTCATTTAATTTTAGTATACATAATTTCAATTGATTATATATTACGCTATTTGCTAGTCTATTTAACAAATTGTTTCATTTCATTTCATTATACATAACTTAATACTTGTATATTATGCTACTTGTTATTCGATATAACGCGTTGTTTTATTTCATTTTATTATACGTATCTTCAAATGATTATAGAATATGCTACTTGCTAGTCGATTAAACGAGTTGTTTCATTTCATTGCAATATTCACCACTTCAAATGATTGTATATTATGCTACTTCAAAGTCGATTTAATGACTTGTTTCATTTAATTTTAGTATACATAATTTCAATTGATTATATATTACGCTACTTGCTAGTCTATTTAACAAATTGTTTCATTTCATTTCATTATACATAAGTTAATAATTGTATATTATGCTACTTGTTATTCGATATAACGCGTTGTTTTATTTCATTTTTATTATACGTATCTTCAAATGATTATAGAATATGCTACTTGCTAGTCGATTAAACGAGTTGTTTCATTTCATTGCAATATTCACCACTTCAAATGATTGTATATTATGCTACTTCAAAGTCGATTTAATGACTTGTTTCATTTAATTTTAGTATACATAATTTCAATTGATTATATATTACGCTACTTGCTAGTCTATTTAACAAATTGTTTTATTTCATTTCATTATACATAACTTAATAATTGTATATTATGCTACTTGTTATTCGATATAACGAGTTGTTTTATTTCATTTTATTATACGTATCTTCAAATGATTATAGAATATGCTACTTGCTAGTCGATTAAACGAGTTGTTTCATTTCATTGCAATATTCACCACTTCAAATGATTGTATATTATGCTACTTCAAAGTCGATTTAATGACTTGTTTCATTTAATTTTAGTATACATAATTTCAATTGATTATATATTACGCTACATGCTAGTCTATTTAACAAATTGTTTCATTTCATTTCATTATACATAACTTAATAATTGTATATTATGCTACTTGTTATTCGATATAACGCGTTGTTTTATTTCATTTTATTATACGTATCTTCAAATGATTATAGAATATGCTACTTGCTAGTCGATTAAACGAGTTGTTTCATTTCATTGCAATATTCACCACTTCAAATGATTGTATATTATGCTACTTCAAAGTCGATTTAATGACTTGTTTCATTTAATTTTAGTATACATAATTTCAATTGATTATATATTACGCTACTTGCTAGTCTATTTAACAAATTGTTTCATTTCATTTCATTATACATAACTTAATAATTGTATATTATGCTACTTGTTATTCGATATAACGCGTTGTTTTATTTCATTTTATTATACGTATCTTCAAATGATTATAGAATATGCTACTTGCTAGTCGATTAAACGAGTTGTTTCATTTCATTGCAATATTCACCACTTCAAATGATTGTATATTATGCTACTTCAAAGTCGATTTAATGAATTGTTTCATTTAATTTTAGTATACATAATTTCAATTGATTATATATTACGCTACTTTGCTAGTCTATTTAACAAATTGTTTCATTTCATTTCATTATACATAACTTAATAATTGTATATTATGCTACTTGTTATTCGATATAACGAGTTGTTTTATTTCATTTTATTATACGTATCTTCAAATGATTATAGAATATGCTACTTGCTAGTCGATTAAACGAGTTGTTTCATTTCATTGCAATATTCACCACTTCAAATGATTGTATATTATGCTACTTCAAAGTCGATTTAATGACTTGTTTCATTTAATTTTAGTATACATAATTTCAATTGATTATATATTACACTACTTGCTAGTCTATTTAACAAATTGTTTCATTTCATTTCATTATACATAACTTAATAATTGTATATTATGCTACTTGTTATTCGATATAACGAGTTGTTTTATTTCATTTTATTATACGTATCTTCAAATGATTATAGAATATGCTACTTGCTAGTCGATTAAACGAGTTGTTTCATTTCATTGCAATATTCACCACTTCAAATGATTGTATATTATGCTACTTCAAAGTCGATTTAATGACTTGTTTCA
>BPLQ01002490.1:0-64543 GCA_021605075.1 Caerostris darwini | reverse complement strand
GCCGTTTATTGGTCTTAGTGTCTAGCATGATAAACACGCATTGCATTACTATAGATTTGGATATATGTTTATTCAAAATTACTTGTGACTGTTAAATATTTCATTATTAGGCAGATTTTTTAATGAAATCTTAAATTTTACATTATTTATTTAAAATAACTCATAGATTAAAAGTTATTCTAAAAATAAATTTAAAACAATCAATTCGATTTTTTAACTGCAGATAACTGCAGAACAACACCTTATTGGAAAATTATAATTTATTTAATGAAAGAACAAAAATATTTATTAAAACAAATTAACTAAGAAAACATTTGTTTCACATTTTAACTATGCAGAACATTGCCTCTCAGAAATATATTAAATATTGCTTTTGGAATATAGCACACTTCAATACTTGAATTTTTAGATCGACATTCATAATGTGACTTTTTTAAATTAAATATTTTTCATTGTTATTCCCTACAGATCGAAAAATATATTTTCAGAAAGTTTAGTTTTTCTGTCATTCTACCTTGAATAATTTTTAAGAATTAAATATGTGTCATGTCTCCAACTACTATTTAAACACAAAAAAGATTTCGAATTATTTATTTATTTATTATTTTTATGAATGAATTTTGAAATCTTTTTAAATGTTCTTATTCTTTATTTGTAAAAAAAAAAAATAAATACATACATAAATATACACATGAAAGTAAACAAAGAATTGTTTGCGACAATGTTAAATTCGCAGTTCTTATTTTTAATAATCTTAATTTTAATATACTTCCTTCTTATTTTATTTTCACTGGCAACTGGATCTAAAATTGTAGCAAGAATTATTTAATAAAATTTTATTAACAAAGTAGCTTATATGTCATTGAGATAGTATTATATTTAATGTCATCATATTCTTTTTGTGTATTGCAGTGTTCTTTTTATTGCTTTAGTTTTATTTGCTATTAATTTCAGAATTTCACCTTAACATTTTTTTGAAAAATAAATGTTTTTTTTTCATTTAGAAGCCTATTTAGATATCAAAATAATAATCCTCATGCATCGTTGCCTTTTATGAAAGAGTAATTCTTCGTCTTGATAAAATTATCCAACCACACAAATTGCTGATGCAGAATCTTGTAAAATAAAAACAAATATTGCTTGGGTAAACACTTTTTATGCATTCATATTTATTAAAGTGACATTCTCGGTAGCTTTAAAAAAAACTGGTATAACTTGGAAAAAAAATATGATTGAATTCGAAAAATAATTTTATTCGATGTTTTCATCGGTTGAATTAATATTTTGATAATCTTTCAATGAAAAACACACATACCATGCTTTTAACCAACTTTAATTAAAAAAATATATATATTTCAAAAACTATCTTAGACAGTTATTTAGAATTTTTTTTCATATTTACTTATAATAATATTTTTTTTTTACTATTTCTAAAACATTGATAGCATAAATTAATTACTTCTTTCTTTTACCATCAATAAATCAAAAGAAATGTATCCTAATAATTTACAATGTTACACATACACACACACACACACACACACATATATATATATATATATATATATATATTTGTGTGGGTCTGTATCACTATAGATCATATATATAAGTTGATTACAAAAAAATAAGTTACATTTTAAAAATAGGTTGATTATAAATAGTGGATTACAAATTACAAAAATACTATTCTGATATGTGAGCCCCTAGCTATCATACTGTTTACAAAAACTGAATAAAATATTCGCTTAAGGTATATTGAGATATGCGCTTAAGAATCATGTAAAATACAACCGTTAAATTCTAACAGTTACGGTTTCAATGAGTGACAAAAATTCGAAAATTTGAACTTTCAGCACATACTTTGTTTTATTGGACTATGATCCCCATATCGTTGGAATTAATTATTAGGAATTTGGTAAATCTTTGAACACTTTCAATTTACTGTAAAACACTATACAAATTATAAAACAGTGCGAATCAGATAAATAAATCTATACAAATATAACTTCGTTAAAGCATGAGGTCAAAAAAATGATATATTTTATCCATAGTTTCCATATATTTTTTTTAATAATTTTAAACATTTCATTATTATAAAATGATAAGTTATTCATAGTAGCAAGTACAGTTCACAGATTACTGTTTAAATAATCGTATGATATACAAAATAGGAATAAAAAATTAAATATTATTTGAAGCAAGTTAATAATAATTGGAATATATTTATTAAGGAAATGCAAATAATAGTACAGTTAATAATGGAATACATCCATTTTTTTAACATTTCATCCTTATTCTTTAAAGAATAAATAATATATCTCTTTTTAAATGAATAATATATAAAATTCTAAGAAAAAAAAAATTCTTATAAAAATCAAAAACACATACATATCGTCTTATTTGTTGATTACAGGCCGGCAATTATGACTTTGACCTTGACAACTCCCAATGTCTATGAATGTGAGGGTCTTGAACCTGCATAGTAAAGATAGATAGGCTGTTGAACATGAAATCAGCCACTGCGGGATATATGAAAGAGTAGGCTGATATGTTGGCCAAGATTGGATCCCAAATGATGCAACCTGAACCTTCTATGCCTTTGCAAATACCTTTCTGTCACCTTAATAAGGATATATATATATATATATATATATATTAAATCCAAACGTTTTAACCTATATAGAGGGAAGGCTACAGAGAAAAAGTGGAATTCCCTATTAAATAAGTCTATGAGAATTCCCAGTTCCTTCCCTAGAGCGATCGTCGTGATCTGGTGAAATCTGTTTTCTTTAATTTTCCAGAATTACAAACTGAAAAATATTCTTTGTGTTTTATTTTTTCAATATAAAACAAATAAAATGTCTTTTGATGTAGTAGGGAATGCAAGATCATATGTGCCATACACAATATGTTAAATAAAAATTCATATTATTTTAAAAACAAGTTAAAATATTGTAAATTTTATGTAATAATAAATAAATTACAAGCATATAATAAAAAATATAAATCAATTTTAGAATGGAGAAACAAATTTTATATTCATTTAAAAAAGCGACACATTTGTGATTAAAAAAAATAATTATTCTATTAGTTTCAGTAAAACATTTTTTTTTAATATTTAAAAATATAACTAAAGCAGACATTATGAAAATTTTTTTAAGTTTTATTTATTAAAGTGTCATTGAAATTATGACAATTCGTCATTTCAAAAAAAAAAAAAAAAAATATATATATATAACTTAATTTATTTTTCACCAAAACAAAATAAATATAAAATTGAACTAAGTTTTAAAGCATTAAAGACTTGAAGCAGAACGAATTTAATTCTTTTATTGTTAACTCACATTATCTTCATCGTCCAAAACTGGTTTGGCCAAATTAAATCTATGATAAAATTTATTTTAAATTTGGAAATGTGTCCCTAATTCACATTTTCTTCAATAACTTGTAAACTTTTATAATAATTTTAAAAGAAATTTATACGTTGATGATTGATGACATTAGAAAACTAACCTCATAAAAGTTTCACTACGTTAATAACCATCACATTTAAAACCTTATTAATACTTAGTATATTTTAAAAATATTCAATAAAAACCAATTAAAATAATGTTTTTCATATTGAAAAAAAATTTTGATCGGTACAAACGTTTGTAAGAAAATATTAATTAGAATGCAAGATATCGTTCAGTATAGGCTAGTTTCATTTAATAATTGAATGATGAATATATTAGTCAATATTATAAATATTAGTCCAATTCGCAAAGTCAACTGTCGATGTCCTCATCGTTTAAACAGATATCTTCAAAAAATTATCATATACTATTATATCATGCTGAACGCCGTAATGAAAAAATTTCGAATTAACAGATAGACCATGTTAATTAATATTGTTAATTAAAAAAGAATTGAGAAGGAATCCACCTATTACGAAGGTTACGAAATTTTTTAAGGGTGAACCCATTTGGGGGAAGCCACTGTATGTACATTAATTTACGATAAAGAATAAAATTCACAATTAGATAAAAAAAAATTATTAAAAATATGCAATTATAAAGTTTACAAATAAAACAAAATATAAATAGCCAAGTATAAAAATAAGTGCACAAATGTGCAGTTATAAAGTGAAAAAAGAAGCTATTCAAGAAATCAGTAGATATCCAACAGAAATACTGCTATAATATTCTGAAAAGGATAGCGTTGATCCACCATTCAAAACAACTAAAATTTTGCTAATTAATTTATAAAAAATTTCATCCGGATACTTAAGATTTCCATCTTTTCAAAATGCATTTAGAAAACATAAATAAATGAATATAAATCTATCTTTTATTTATTTTAATTAGTCAACATATTCAATGTTTTTAAAATATTCTAATACATCTTTTCTAAAATTAATACATTTTTTAATGTAAAATTTGAAGAAAAAAAATGCCATAACTTAACTATATTAGTCCATTGTATCGAATTAAAACAATAAAATTTTCTGCATATGAAAACAAATAAATAAATAAAAAAATAAGGCAATTTTTGGATACAGAAATTATAACATAAAAATGTTACATTTCTCTTGACAGGTCTGCTGAATAACATATTAAATGTTACAATGCAAATTAATGCTGTTGGTTGAATATTTATCTTGCACATACTTTAACCATCTATTAAAAACTAAAGGGAGTTTATTTTAAAGGTTAAAATTAAACTTTAAATTATATCAGCATTAACGGTTATAGCGTTTACGAAAATTAACACTTGTTTTTCCTTTTCTATTGTCGATGTCCCATTCACAAGTTTTGGGGAATTAAAAATAAGTTCATATAATACATTAAAAATAATTTCATATAAAAAATTACCCTGCGTTAAAACGCAGCAAACAGATATTCTTAAGATTAATATCACAATGTTTTGAAATTAATACAATATTTGTAAGCCAACATTCCATACCGTTTTATTGAAAAAAAGAAAGTAAACAATGTCAATCAAAAGTTAAGATTACTTATTTTTCTGGAGAATGGATTAAATTGCCTTTAACGAGCAAAAGAAATAACATTAACAAAAAAGATTTATATTATTTTTATGTTTTTAGATATAAATCCCTTAAAAAATTCCTTCAATATTAATGTCGAAATTGTTAACAATTTTAAAAATTGAAAAAAATATATATTTCAACAAAAAAAGTTTTTTAATGTGAAAACTCTTTATAGTTTTTTTTATCTTACTTTTATAATTTTTAAATTTAGAAAACAAAAATATTGATTCAAACGAGGTTTTAATGCAAGAAGATATCAGAAATAATAAAAAAAAATATTGATGTTGAATTTCGTAATAAATATTTAAATTTGGTTACAGTTTTGTTAGTAATTTTTATTATCTTTTTTTGATGAACAATATATCAAACTAAATAATATGAAACTTACTTTAATTTTAAAAAGTTAAAGAAACTTTTTTAATGTATCATCTTGAATATAGTAAAATAAACTTTGTATTTGGAAATGGGAATAAAATAATGACCACTGTAATAAAATATTTTTAAATATTTGAAGAATAAATAGATAAATAAATAGAATAGAAGAATAAATAGTTGCTATGACATGTTCAAAACTAATAGATAATTGTTCTCGTATTTTGAGTAGTCATAGTTTCAATTTCAAAAGAAGTTCATCGGAAAACTTGTTTCGAATATAATATTTAATGACACAATTACTCCTCCTAGACTACTTAATCTCTCTTAGGTTTCTGTACAATACATTTCTTAAATAATTTTATAGTGGGGTTAAGCTTAAATTTAACAGCTAGTTATAAATCAAATATAAACTAAACGGAAGTGATTAATTATAAGTTATAGTTTATTTTAACTTTGTAAGTAGAAACATAGTAGTGTAGTATATTATGGATAATTATTTTCAGTTTTGCATATTTCCTTAGATCTCACAATATGTTATTTTAATGCATTTTAATATTTTACAACACAATCATAAATATTCAATCGCTGTTCATAAAGTATCTTATGTTGTTCCGGATTAATACCTTTCATAGATTTCTGTAACTTCTGTCCGTAAATTAAGGATCATTATTGGGTTTATAGTAAGCTAATAATTTTTTCATGTTGCCCGCTATACTTCTTCACATTGCGGTATTTACCAGCTAAATTTGTTGATTTATTTATTTTTGTGATCAACTATTCTATAAGTCCACGTTATTCCTGGGAGTGGTGCAAAAAGTAACGTCGTTCAAGAAGACTTTGAATGGAAACTGAATATTTGTGTTTGTTATTTTAGAGAAAATCTGGATAACTTAAGCAAAGCAGTCTGAACGTAGACATCACCACTATTTCTATATGTTTTTAATTCATTCCAACCAAAAATATTTTGTAAAAACAATTTTCGAATGGCAACCTGTGGAGATGTTTTTGGACAAAAGTCATCTGCCTTTCTAGATGAGAAATAGAGATAACTTTCTCTGCGAAGTCACTCAAATTGTTTTAGTATTTTAGTATATAATATTTAGTATTATATTTTAATATTTTATACAGAAATCAACTAAGCCTCATATTGTTAACAGAGAAGGAAATTGACCAACTAAAGTGGAATTACTATTACAGAACATTGCGTAAAATCACATTTTGGGAATAAATTTGGTGCATGTATTTAGTAAAATAAATATTACAAGTTTTGCAGCTATTATTGTAAAAATATGTATCCTAAAAAACATATAGCAAATATAATATGATCTCTTCAAGTCCATTATCCTATACAAAATCTTACAACATGATCTCCTACATGTATTGCTTGCAAAGATACATATTGCATAAATAATAATAAAATATGAATTCCATACAAATGTCACATATTTATATAAAAATGTAATATTTGTATTTAAAATTTTTATAAAAAAAGAATATTTTTTTCAGTCAACTGAAATAAAATAAATGTTTGTGCATTCAAACAAATATTCTGTATTGCAGTTTGCACAGAATATTATGTTTTTCTAGAAATAATTTCTTAAAAAAGCTATTGCAATAAGAAAGAAACATAATAAATTAGATTCAGCATTACAGAAAAAAATAGAAAATAAAGACTAAATGCAATTTTTATTATATCAGTGTTAAGTATTAGTGCACGGATTTATTTAGAAAGACATAAATAGTACACTTAAGCTATCTAAGTATCTCAAAACATTGGATGGACTCTAGAAGATGTTGTGGAGGAGTGCAACACATTCATCATGGACATTTTATGAAATGTTCTTATCATCAAAATCAGGATGGTATATGAAATAAAGAATATCATATTAAACATATAGAAAATAAAATGTTTGTTTATATCTGTATATATATATATTCAACTTCGCTCAAAAATGTTTGAACACTCTCTATACGAACTTCTTATTTTGCACAATAATGTAATATATGTATATACATACATGTGTATGGTGAAATTCATCAGACTTTATTGTATTAATATAATTAAATGTCTGATAATAAAAATGCTTTCTTATACTTTCAACAATCACTTGTGGAAAAACATCATTAACGAATGGAGTTTTTATTTTTTATGAATAACAAAAAAAATATTGTAGTAATCTAATTATGCATATATATTTATTTAAAAAAAAACAGGCATTATACTTTTTCTGTCTCACTATTGCATTCTTACTTTTTTCGAGTCTATGTAAGATGTGGGAAATGATTTTTTATACGTAAAAAAAGAGGCCCAGATTGTAGCAGCAAATAAGATTAATTTGTCTTTATCAGTAAAACCTTAAGACATCGGGCAAAGCGAAGTAGAAAACACCATTTGGGAATGTCTGATCCGCTAATAACTTTGAAAGCGGATAGATAGCTGACTCCAGAATAAAACACCACAGTAGATAGAGGAAGAAAAAGGCAGAAGAACTACACATCCTCGGTAAGGAAAGAAAGGTCTCCTGCGAAAGAACAACAGCAAGAAATAAATTTGTTGAGCTCCACCCCTTCCCCCAATTTCCTGATCTCTTTGCGAAGAGATTGAGTCGCAATTACTGGATTCTCACGTGCAGATCGATTTGGTAGAACAACAAAAAAAAGGTTGTGTGATGATGTTTATAGCATATGAAATTTTTTTATTATCATTACACTTAAATTATCATTACATTAGATACATGCAACTTAAATGTAGAAAAAACTAAAATTAATTAATTTATTTTAATTAATGTTTGAAAAAACTGTATTAACATCCAGTGTCATCGACTAGAAGTTCAAAAAATGTATTTGAACTTGAGTGGATGAATAAAAGTATTTCATTAACGATTGAAAATTTGAGCAAGGTATATATAGGGAGAGTGTGAGCTAATAGAAGGAATTGAAAATTGAAATTCAATTGAAAAAGCAACAGTAATTGGCGTACTCGTGATTAAAAATCATGTATAAAATGATTTATTAATGCATCTATCCAGTGTTTTTATAAATTATATTAATGTAGATGCATAAGTATTATGTTGATAAATTTAAATTTATTTTATTCTTTTATGATGTGTGTCCTATTTAGACGTAAAACATTTCTTTTATATTATATATCATATGTGGTCCTAATGTAAGTGATACTACTCACAGCCATATGTAGTTCTATTTACCAATCGAAACACTGCGGAATTAGTTAGCAGACTAATAAAGAAATGAGACAGAAAGTTTGTGAAAATAAAATAGCTAAAAAAGTCACCGATATGGTAAATATTGCTCTTTGTAAAGGCATACTTATTATGGACACCCCAATGTACAAATACAAAGTGTACTAATGATTTTGTTGTTCGTAATCACTTGTTTACCTTTCTTTTCAGAAATTCCATCAGCGCAAAGCATTTTCTTCATTTGTGCATGTACTCAAAGTTATTCGCCAAAACACATTTTGCAGACTGAACGAGAAGTAGTTGACCACGCTGATCAAGCCTTAGAGCTGTTATGCCGACCCATTCACATTCTCTGAAATCAGTTCTTGGCAATAATTCATATGTTTTCAAATCTTCCGAAAATGGTTTGACCGTCGATGGAACAATGCAACATGTGTGTTCTAGTCTTTTTGTTTTTTTTTCAAATGTGGATATCCGAGTAGCTACATTTTTTAGACAAAATCCAAATTAGATTTTGAAATTATTTATTTTCATGCATTATTATATGTCAGAAAAATATACTATCCATTTTAAAAACACTTCTATTATTTTACGGCACAGCGAATCAGATTTACTGGAAGGAGTAAAAGTCAAATTCAGGATTCCAACAAATCAGTCATTTGAAATGAGACATTTTTACATCCAAATTTTTGGGCATATCTTACGTTGTCATTTGCATGTGCAGAAATATCTAACGTAATGTAACTTTGTCATTATATATTTAAAAAGTGCTAAAAAATAGTCTTTTCGAATTATATGTATTATTCAAACGACCAAAAAACTATGTTTGGTTCTTAAATAATGTTACAATACTATTGAAAATCAATTATTTTCAAAAATTAAATAGGCACCCTGGTGTGCCAGAAAATGCATATACAACACTGGGTAAGTTAAAGTTACTCATTGCTAAATTGTTTAAAAATTTGAAAAAGGACTATTATAAAAATGGCTGCATTGAAATCAGCACCTATTGAAGTCAAGTCAAATTAAACTCAAGTCGATTTTTTTTGCTCGTGAATGCTGCTTTATCTCAAATTATTAAAATGCTCTAAAAATAACTAACTTCGATGATGAACAAAAACTTATAATCAAACTAACAAAAAGCCCTAGTTCATAAATTCATTACTTTTAAATTTAATAGTCTCAGGTTTAAAACTGAACGAAAACCGAAACGAAACTGTGTACTGAATTTCTGACAATCAAATAAAAGAAATAAAACAACATAAAATTTAAGTTCACCAGTACTCATGATGTTACTGGACTCTTCTTAAAAAATGAAGTATTGTTACAGTCTTGTGACGTTCATCCTCCTTAAAATCAAATATCTAAGAAAAGTTAGAACTTTGTATTTCAGAACGCCCTGGGGCTTGTTTCTTTGCGCAGCTTCATATTTCGTACATTGAAGCAAAATATATTCCACAATTTTGTTGTGCATTTCTGAATGGCCATAAAGAAAATGGGGCTAGACAAAATCTATGTAGTTTAGTGATTGATGGAAATGTCTCTGTGCGAAATCTTTAAAGTAGGGCATCTTCCATACGATTTGAAGAAAGAAGTCAAAAATGTTTAATGCTATTTAAATGAATAAATTCCTGATTGTATTTTCCACTTACCAAATGATATCCAATGATATTTTATTTTCTGTAATGTCTTCTACTTTTGTTGATTGGTTTGTCGTATTTTGTGCACATTTTTTAGGCTAATTAGACCGGGTCTACTGTTTAATGTGGATTCCCAACCACTAACAAACATCCGTGTCGCAAGTGCAGGATTCGAGGAAAAAGCTCTCTGCCAGCGTGAGCTGCATCTGAAACAATGGAAGTTGTCTAAAATCTAAATCTTTGTTGTTTAAAATATGGTGCAGAGGTCATTTTAGAAGACGTATTACGAAACGTACTATAAAACTTAATGGTACATAGTATTTAGAATTTTAAGCTCCCTAATACTAGATGAGATACAAATAGGTAACCCGTGTTTGGATATTCTTCAAATAGTGGAATTTGCAATTTGAATGAGATGATAGAAACAACAATCCTAGGAATTTGCTGCTAATGTTTTGATTCACACCTAAATTCGCTGAGAAAACGCTTCTATCTTGGTAGCTATAGCGGAAGTACGAAGGAGAAAATATTCTCTAAATATTTATAACTTTGATATACAAATATTGACGCATTATATAAGCTGTGAAGAAATAATCAAAAAATATAAAATGATTAAAAATATCAAAAATAAACTGGTTTGAGAGGAGCTGTTACTTATTCGTATGAAGGAGTGTAAGCTTGATTGAATGTGTCAAACATGTTAAAATTGATAGAATTCTGTTACAGTAATAAAGAAAAGACTTGTATTAAACTAAAATAATATAAAGCATTAAGTTATTTAATTCTTTAAAAATAAAATAAGAGCTTTGAATAAACAGTCGGTGAGTTCTCTGTTTTACTTTAATCCTCTTTTAAATATCATGCCTCCTTTAAAAATTACAATTTATTTAATATTTTTATTATTTCGTCATTATTTTTTTTTTTTTTGCTACATACTTCAGTAAACCTCATGTGATACTTTGTAGTATGCGAGGAATTTTTTGTAAACTTCAATAAAAAAAATATTTGTTAAACCCAAGCATTTATGTACCTATTTGTAGTTTTCTTTGCTTATAAAATAGTGCAAATTGATATCGATTCATTAGATAATTATCCTATAACGAACTTTATTAACATTATCCTATTAGCCTGTTGAAAACAAGGAATATCAATTAGGGATGTAATACATTTGTCCTTCTGCATAAAATGTATTAATCTTTTTCTTTCTTTACATTTTGAAAAATCACTCTTGTAAAAATAATTCAGATAATGCATTTAAAATCTTTTACCTTAAATACCTATATTTATATTACTTATATGTATTTAAATTGCATGTTTATATTTTCATTTGATATTTACATTTGAGCTAATACTTTAAAAATAATTCATCTCTTTTAATTTTGTGCATTGAATTACAATCAGACTAACTATAACAATGATATTATTTTTATTATGAGAAACTATACTTATTTTGATATTTTTAAAAATGTGTTTTGATACATAAGGCTTTATATGCTTTTTGTGTTTTAAAACTTTATATTTAAGAAATTCAAATAATTAAAGAGTTTATTTAATGTATAATGTAACATGTTAGACTTGTTTTATTCGAATGATTTCATAATTCAGAAATAAAAAATATATATATTTGTTTAAAACTCTGGTTAAAAAATTAATACGTTTACATTTTAGTTTCTAAATTATGCGAATATTTATACATTCTCAAAAGTAATTTTTAATTTTTATTCAGTTTATGGATAAATATATTACTATATTGTTATGGCCAAAAATTCAGTGCATAATACATTTTTTTTTCTTTATAAAGAGACCAAAATATAAGTGCGTTTTACAAATAAATATGCTGCGAGGTGATCAACTGAAAAAGATTAAATCTTGAAAGAAAAATTATTATTTTACTTAGAAGTAAAGCCTGATTGGAACAATGTAACTTCAAGAGCGCTTTGAATGTAGTGAATGACGTTCTTAGAATTCATTTAATCCTCAGTTACTAAATTAACGTCATAATCCGAGAATTTGCATCTTACTGTTTCTTTAGTTTTAAATCCAATAATATCGTATTCCAATATTGATACCATTTCCTTTCTTATAAAAATTCCTTTTGTTCTAAAATAAAGAAGTCCAATGTTTTAAATATTGAAAACTGTTATTGTATAACGATTAAACAACAGCAATGCTTACTTAAATAAATCCAAAACAAAGCAATGAATTTTTATCAATTAATCTATACAACATGGCTTCTTAAATGACTGCACCTAAAAGTTCTCAGTAATGAATGAACGATTCAAGTCAGATAGTGTTACACGAACTTTTAAAATTTCTTCTCTTCCATTGACTATTTTTTTTTTTTTTCCTTTTCATTAGACCTAGTTCGTATACTTACAAAGAGATTTCAAATATCTGTGACTCCATTTTACACTTTGCGGAGACCTCAAAATCAATATCACTAATGTGTTTTGTCTCGAAGAAGCCCTCAAGATTAGTGGGTTTCTGAAACAAGGAAGGGAAAAGGACTTTGATTACCATGCTTTTAATTTATTAAGCGGGTAAACCTGAAGAATAGGTCATTAAGCGAAACCGACTATTTCTAGGGGGGGAGTCTTTGAAACCACAAAGGTTTTGGGGCTGGCGCCATGGTTTCTTGTAAATGGCCCTAAAATCCGTTTTAATCAAAGTAGAATGTTAATCTGAGGCCACAAACTTCGCAAGGCTTTTCAGGTAAGTAATTGAAATGGTGGTGAATGGGCTTTTGTCAGGGGCATATTTGAGCGAAGATCGCGACCCCAGTCAATTCATCAGCTTGTCGACTCTTTGTATGCAGCCGACTTTGAGATTCCAGCCAAAGTTTTAAGTTAAACAAGTTCTAATTGCACTTCTACGAGAACTTTTAGTTTAGGAAGAAGTAATTTTAGAAATATGATGACAACATGTCAAAATAAGTCATTATGAAATGAGAACACTCTTTCTCTTAAATGTTTTGTTAAAATCGAATTATTAAACAAGTATAGAAAATATCTATATCATGTCTGCAACATTTAATATGGAAATATTCTAATGGAAATGTTTTTTATAAAAAAAAACTTAATTATTTGATGTTGATTGTTTAAGATTTTATAGGACTACGAGGTGAAAGATAATATAAAATTCAATATACGTATGGAGAAAAGTGCAAAGCATTATGTGATTATTATACGCACTTCTGTATCACTATATCTTAACATGTGCTTTAAATTATATGTAAAACAATGTCAAAGTAAAATGAGAACTCTGTTTCTCTTAAATGTTGTTCCAAAATTATTAAAATCTAAATATGTCTGCAATTAAATAACCTAATTTGGATGTAATTATATTCTAACGAAAATGTATTTTATAAAAACAACTTAATTATCTAATGCTGATTGCTTAAGATTTTATAAGATTATAAAATGAAAAATAAATGTGAAATTATAAATATATATATGAAGAAAAGTACAAAGCTTTGTGATTATTATGTGCACTTCTGCATCCCTACGTCTTAGCATGTGATTCATACTATGAGTAAAACAATGTCAAACACGCTTATTAAACATTTTTTTTTTGTAATGTAGCTGGCAAATACTCAGACAATCTTTATACTATAAGCAAGGGCTGCACCGATGTTACTCAATTAACCACCCAGGCAGCACATGCAGATTGAGGATATGCTACTGACGCGAGAAACACTACCTCCACGGTTTAAAGTGGATTAGGAACCATTGCAAACATCCATGGCACCGTCGGGATTCGAACCCGAAACCTGTGGTACAGAGCGTCAGAGTGCTAGCCAATCGGCCATCAGACCCCACGCAGTTTTTAAACAGTCGAATGGGTTATACAGCACTAGAAAAGGGTCCAATTTTGTAATTTTTGTAATATTATTATTTAGAAATCAAATATTAAATAAATAGTAATAATTTCTATTCGATATTTTCAGGAAAATTTATTATTAGGCCATATTTACATTGGCATTTCTGTTTCATATTTAAAAAAAAAATCAATTATCGTAGAAATTAGTAGATATACTGATGAGGCCATAAGTTTTTAAAAATGCTTTTTTAAAGAAATGAAATGTCCTTATCATATAGAATCTAAAATAGAAAAAGCATATTTCTCAATATACTTTTGATTTATAATTTTTTCAACAATATCTATTATGTTCTTAACTCTTAGCCATCACCTATTTATATAATCTTTATTTTCCTAAATATGACTTTTAATTCCTTCTGTCTCCACCTATCATACAATCAATTTATTTTGATTTATCAGGTGTATGTCCTGTTAAATATCAATCCATGCTTATACTGCCAAACAAATTTACTGAACCACATCAAAGCGATAACTTTTCTGAAGATTTATCTTTCCAAGCATTAGGATTAAAGATTAACCTCCATCATGTAGTGTCAAGAAATTATTATATATACATGAATTATTTTATACTGACTCATACATAAAACAAGGTAGAATTCATTATGGAATATCAGTTTATATTTATATTATAATCATTATTATATTATTTATAGTTATTTTTATTATATATATAAAATTTATAAATTAGAAGTAGCATCAACTGGCAAACCTTCACGATGTTTGTAAAATGTTTCACCATGTGATTTTGAGTGTTTGTTTGTATGTCTGAAAAAAGCTCTTTAAAAATATGTTGCTTTTTAATTGTTCTCAAATACTCATTATTCCAAACACAATCATTTTTTTTCAATATTTTATGTCAGATCTAGTAGCAATTCAATACAACAAATAGGAAAAATTATTTTCTTAGATTGCAGGAAATAAATATATGTTATATTCAGTGTATGTCAGTTTTTTAATTTCTGAATGTTGTTATGAGGAAACGTATTGTATTAATTTGTTAAGAAGGCAAAAGGAGGTGAAAAGCTGATATCAATAGTAAAAACAGGAGAATCAATGTGCAATGGCAGTTAGAACATTTGAAAGTGGGGTTTATGTAATAACAGAGATTGTCCAGTAAAAAAGGAACTTTATTTGCATTTCTCAGAATTATTGAAATTGTTTTTCTTTCAATTCCTCCTATTAGTTCACACACTCACTATATACATATCTTGTTCAAATTTTTAATCATTAATAAAACCCTTTTTATTCATCCACTCAAGTTCAAATACATTTTTTGAACTTGTAGTGGATGACACTGGATATTAATACAGTTTTTTCAAATATTAATTCAGTAATTAAATTTAATTTATTAATTAATTTTTTTTAGATTTAAGTTGCTTGTATCTATCAATAGATGACGCCAGATGTTTGAGAAAAATTTCAACTTTATTTATAAAGGACTTTCTGCTATATAGTGAAAAAAAAAGTAGGAATTGACTTTAAAATTTTTTTTTTATAAACTCGTCATTCAAGATTGTTGTGCTCCTTGATTCATTTTTTTTGTTCATGTTCCTCTCACATTTGTTTGTCAACTATATAGTTTATCTCGTGTAAATTAATGCAAAGATAATTCTTATTGAGATTTGTGTTAAATTTGTGTAATTGCTATAAACTTGAATGTTTCTCAAGATACACTTGTATATGAAAAAACAAAATTATATGCAATACAATGTTAATATTTAATAAACTTTTTATTTAAAAGAAAGGTATAAATGAAGAAAGAAAGCATATATAGGATGCACCTCTCAATAAATGACTAAACCAAATTTGGAAATTTAAAAGCTTTTACATTTAGCTATATACGTTTATAATAGAAAATAATAATTATTTTATGTTTCTTTATTTTGTGCTTAGTGTTACGTTAGAAATTATGGTAAAAAAAATTAAACACACAACTTTCTAAATAATAGAAAGCGACTTTACACACTACGTCCTGAAATCTTTATTACACAATGCTTTGCGTAAATGTGGTTAAATTTCCAAATTCGGTCTATATTGAAAGCTGCATCCTACTATTTATAACATAATAAATGATATTCGCGATCTACACATAAATTTCAATCTATCGGTAATGGACAATTCAAAACACGCCCCAGCAACTTGCGATATTTCTTCATTTCTTACGTCCAAGATTAGCATCTGTCCAGAATGTCACTGTCAAGCATTTACTGAATGCAGACATTGCAGGTGGGAAAAGAAGCAATATCGATAGTTGAGATGAAAGGTTTTTCAAGGATTAGTTGAAAGAAAGACATTTTTTTTCACGGTGCAACCATCTCAATTGTTTACGTTTATAACATGGTTCATGAAATCATTGATGTACTAGATGTAGACTAGTTTAGAATATATCGTTGTTGGAATTATTTTAGTGGAGGGCTGAATAAATACGAGAGTATGGACCACCTTTGATTCGCCAGAGTGATTTTTGAAAAGGCATCTTTGGGTGTCACTATGATCACGGACGCTGAATCTTTCTCTTATATAAATAAACTTAATTGTGCTCCTTGTGATTTTAACTAATTCCCTTTTTTAACTTTTGGAAAATAAATTTTGGCACATTATTTTACAGTTTTTGAACTAAAAGTGGCTTGATTAGCTTTTGTAGTAAAAATCGTTCCTTCTTGTAAGTACTGTTATGCTTCTTATTTTGAAAAAACAGTTTACGAATATAATGTATATTTTAAGGTAAATGAATGTTAAAGATAAAAATTTAAATAATAATCTTTTTATTACTCTCAATGCATTGCAATGATTTAAATTTTCATCAAATGACATTTCAGTATCAACCATATTTAAAATTTACATCTATTGAATTCAATTATTTCTACGAAGAAAGTTGTTTTGAAGTCACTGAATTTAATTAATACATCAAAAGAACATGTCCGTTAGAATGTTTTAAAATATCTTAACTATTACTTTAGCTAAATAAATGTAAACAATAATGCATTATATCGAAATTTGATTATTTGTGTTTTGACAAAAACTTTTCTAACTGTGTTTTAAACACTAGAGATAATAATCAATATTTACTTTTATGTTTAAAAAAAGAATTAGTATATGTTATAATCTAATTACGATATCTAATTCTTTTAATATGGAAAAAGAATAAAATTCATATTCTAGTCAAATAAATGCAATTTATAACATTTATGATCTTGAAAAACATTCTTTTTTTGCACACATTAAAAAGTACAAAAATATAATTGATATCTCTATTTCATTTTTAAATCAGCATACATTTTTAAAAAGAATTTTTCTGAAGTATGATATTTTATTAATATTATAGGAACTTTTTGCGATTTTTTATTAGAAAACAATACGTAGTAACAATTTTTTTTGATATTAAACATTTTCGACAGCATATATTTTATGATTTATGAGTATACATATCTAAATAAATATATTGATAGATGAAAGAAATATAATTGATGTTATTTTACTTATACAGTAATTATTTTAATTATTATTATTTTGTAATTACTCATTACACTTAAATATTATTTTTTTTTTCAATGCATAAATATTTTATCTCAAATATTAAATACCTTAGATTTCAAAATATTGTAAATTTGACTGTCAAAATACATAAAAATCAACATCAACAAATTGAACATTATAAATCTAAAAAATATATCTATTTTATAGTTAATTTTAAAGTTATTTTTCATAAAAAATATGTACATAATAAATTAACATGTTGGAGAGGAATTTCAAATTGGTTTATATATACATATATATATATATATATATATATATATATATATATATGTATAATATTATTAAAATTTGGGGATCATATGCATTTCTATATATGAAACGAATTTAATGAAAATACCATTCTTAAAAACTTTAAAAGAAAACATTATATACCCTGTGCTTTAAAAATTATTTATTTTTTTTAAATAAATTTAATACTGCTGTGCTTTTTTAAAAAAATAATGGATATTGACATCTGTGTGACTTTAATTTTTATATTTATATTTCTTTAAAAAAAAATTAAATTTCGCATCCATTGCAAATTATATCTTTCTGTTTTTTTGTATTAAATTACCAATACATAATTATC
The DNA here is from genome assembly GCA_021605075.1 of Caerostris darwini. Classification (NCBI taxonomy): domain Eukaryota; kingdom Metazoa; phylum Arthropoda; class Arachnida; order Araneae; family Araneidae; genus Caerostris; species Caerostris darwini. The sequence continues at coordinate 46,315 of BPLQ01002490.1, read as the reverse complement.
AATTTATATATATATATATATATTTAAATATCCAGAAACTTTTTTTTTAATTAATTCGTTTTAATAATAAATTAGCTACGCATTTTAAAAAAACTTTAACTGTAAATTACTTTCAAAATATTTGCATAGCTAACAGAACATGGTTTTTAACATATTTATGAGAAACACATCAATACATATATAAGAAATTAGGAATTAACTTTTTTTATTTATTTTAATCATATATATCATTTAAATAACATAAGTTTGGTTATCGCCAATTTTACATAAGACTAGAGAACTGAAAATGACAGGATACTGTAAGGGATAATAATAAAAACAAATCTGAAATTTAAATTGAATTCATTATTAGTTTCAGTAAACTATTCAAAAATTAATTATTCATTTGAATTCTCCTTACTTCACTTTCACTAGTTCTGTATAGTTTCCGTTGTTTCACTTATTATTCAGCCTTTTCATCTCTGTTAAGTTCTCCTGGAGTCAAAATATCAGCCTGAATTTGCATCCTAAATCATTTTATCCGATACATCAAAGCGCTCTTCGAGACTTAGAATATTTGAAATGCAGTAGTAAAAAAAAAATCAAATTTTTGGAATTCTTTGCGATTCAATTTGAGCTGTTTTCGATATTTTCTGTTTAAAGAAAGCGATATATTTGTGTTATTTTTTTTTCTTTTGTACCGGAATTCAATATGGGAGAATAACTTTCAGTAAAACTGGAAATCTCATTGAATGATATTCGTCTTTGTGCTCTGCCAGAATTCGTCCTAAAGCGTATTGTTTAATTTTTCAAGAAAAGTTTCATTCCTGATGCGTAAAAATTTTATTTTTAATTTGAAAATTGTACTTTCTTATTCAGCGATTAACTTTTATAACATTTAAAATAAAATATGGAAATATTATTGAAATTGTTTATGAAAAAAATCAAACAATCCTCATAAATAGATATACACAAATTTAAATTATTATTTTATATATTTTTAAAAACCAAAAATGTGTGGGTCCTTATAAACAGGATAGTTGTAATTTTAGATACATGGTTAATATGCATGTCTTTCTATCTAGCTTTACACTAAAGCTTTTTGAATAATTCATCAAATTAAGCTTTTTTTCAATCTAACAAATGGATAAAAAAAATATGATTCATATAATATGTATCTACTACAAATACAAATTAAAAATACTTTTCTATCAAATATACACATAATTTAACATTTATATTAAACTGAGTGTGAGCCTCAACGGCCGTGATTGCCGCTCTGGCGTCCTATGCCACAGGGACGAGTACCATGGATCATTGTAGTGGTTCGATTTTAGGGCTTACAACTCTACCAAGTAAAAATTCAGCGTCATGGGCCAAGTCAGAATTCTACCTACGGGTGCTCCAACACAACAGAAGCTACCGCCTTAACCTCTTTCCATGAAATCACATGTAAAGAGGTTCTTGTACTTGGTCTAGATGTTGCTGTCTACCGAGTAGGATAAGAAACAACAGTAACAACAATAAATATAATATTTTTCATATTTTTAAATGTAATGGAAAATGATTAAAACATATATACATATATAAATTAACAAAAACAATATTCTTTAATTGCAATATTAATTTAAGTATAACAGGAAAAGGTCACTTAAATAATTTATAAGTAATTCTTACGCTGTACATGAAATTCTTAAAAAGAGTGAATTTTCAATGGAATTTAAACAATTAAAAAAGGAACGTGTCAATTATAAAATATTAGTTTAGTACTCGAATAACATAGTTTGGTTGAAAAAGTATATTGTACATCTGTACATTTTTCTTTCATACAATTTATTTCAATAAGATTTACATTAAAATGTTTCTGAACCAAAAATTAAACTAATTTATTCATTAATTATGCCTAGACTACATTATATGTTCTGCTAAACAAAGTGTTTTAAATCTATTTTATAATAGAAGTTTTCTTCAGACATAAATGTCAATTTTTTTAGTTTGTAAATGTAAAGTTTCATAATGTTACACAGCAAAAAATACATGCATAACACATAATGCATACACAGCAAAATAATGTTTAATGTAATTCAGTATAAGCGATGTAATATTGTCTTACTAGTCAATTTGTTTAAAATAGAAAATTACTTCTTCAATTTTTCTTAGTTTTCAATTTAAACAAAGTAATCAGAAGTGATTTCCAAAGGTCGGATTTAAACAGATCGAATTAGATGTCTGGCCATCTAATACTTACAACGCGTTTGTTGCTTTCAAACTATATTTATATTATGCTTTTCTAAATTTATTTAACAAATAACAAATGATGAATTATATTTATAGAGAGATTAATGCATTGGAAAATGGCGTATTAATTTAGGAATTCCATCTAGACTTAGTCTTTCAACCTCTTCATCACAATTAATATTTAAAATATATTATCTCCATACATAAGGTGACTATCATTACTCAAATTTTGAGAGTAGATGTTGACACAGACATACTAACTACTGTGCCAAAAAAGTAAGACCAATTTTCAATTTAAAATTCCCGGGGCATATGGTATTTCAATTTTTTTTTTTAGGTTGTTGGCACTGTTATTGACATTTGTGTGAAATTTGACGTCAAAATATTAATTAGTGCTTGAGTTACGCTTGGTTTTGTGAGATGCTAAAACTGACTCCCGAGATTTTTGAAATGTCTGAATTAATTGAGCAAAGAACTTGCGTTAAATTTTGTTTCCGGAAACGTATAAAATGTTGCAGAAGGCATTCGGTGAGAATTCCTATATCGGTAAGAAATGTTTAGAAGTGGTAAAAACAGTTCAGAGGAAACAGAGAACGCGTTGAAGACGAAGAACCATCTGGTCGAACATCCACCTCAACCGACGAAGCTCACTTTAAAAAAAAATAAGAATTCGAGGCTTGCAAACCGTCGATTTACAATTAGAGACATTGCTGATGATGTTGAAATTTCAAAAGGATTGGTCAATTCCCTTGTAGGTCTCAAACGCGTCAAATCTCGATTGGTACCACTAAATGCGCCAGCTCAAACTACATTGATTATTCGTGACTTTTTCGTCAAAAATGAAACCCATATAGTTCCACAACCCCCGTATTTACACCGTGCAACTTCTGGCCAGTCCCTAAACTCAAAAGAGGGACACTCCTGGGACACCGTTTTGAGTCTACTGAAGAGATTCAACCTGAATCGGCGTGAGTTTTGAAGGCCATCCCTGCCGATGACTTTTTAGCATGCATTAATGATTGGAAAAAAGTTGGCATAAGTGCATTGTGCCCAGAGGGGATTTCTTTGAAGGCGATGAAATAAATTTGGAAGAATAAATAAAGTGTTTTTTACAAAAATATTTGTTCTTACTTTTTGGGCACAGTAGTATACTTAAGGTGACTATGATTACTGAAATGTTGAGAGGAGATGTTGACACAATCATATCATTTATATTCTACAAGGCAAAGTTTAAGCTACAACACACCAACTTGTAATTTCTAAAACGATGCGATACTCTAATGCTGCCACTGATCTTGAGTAAAATTTATTTAAACATTTCTCTTTTTCTGTCCGCACACGGGCCTGTTGATAGCTTTTTTCTTGTGAGAATACATGGTGGATTCTTACTATGATCACCTTGCATTAGATTATGTTAAGTAAGAAGAAATTTCAACCTTAAGCAAACGAAAATTTCTTACTTTTATAATCAACTGCTGTAAATATAAATATTATGTTTATACATTCAGAGGTATTGGATACATATAACAATATGTTCTAATAAAGTTGTATTTACGTATCGTTAACTAACCAGTTACTACAATACATTATTTTAACTAAGTAAGTTGATTTGAAAACTGCACTATCGTTTGCCATTCATGAAAAAAAAATTTTAAAAGGAAATCAGTTACAAAATATAAATAAAATGTACAATCAGTGCAATATTTTTTAAATTTGATTTCATTCTTTTATATTCTCATTTTTTTAACTGCTACATTCGATAATATTTTAATTGAGTTTCATTATTTTTTCAAAAAGTATTTTTTATTATTTTGGTCATCATTCTATATCTGAAATAACATAGTTTGCTTATTACACGATGCTGTATAACAATCGTTTTCGGAAGGTCGTATTATAGAGGATTCATATTGGATCACAATTAGTGTCATCATCATCATTAGTGGTGCAACAACCCCATGGTGGGCTAAGGCACAAGATGTTTTTTTTTTTTACGGGTAGGGTTTTCAACACTACGCCCAACAGCCATATTAGGCTGGGACCTACGACTTGAAGTGAATTCCGAACAACTCCAAACTTCCTTGACTCGGCCCGGAATTGAATTCGAAACCTGTGGCACGGAGCGCCTGCCACTCGGCCATCAGGCCCCAGCTTTAAGTATAACAGTAGCAAATCCTTTATTGATAATAATCTAAGTATTCATCCATTTCCTCATTCTATGTTTTCGTGTCAATTTTAACATATTTATTTGACAGAGAACCAACAACATATCCACAAATCGGGATAACATTCATCAAAATTCCCTACAGAATATGATGCACTAGATTTCGTAAAACAAATGAACACTTACCAAAAGTTCAGCTGAATACAAATGGAAGAATTATCCACTCAAAAAAAATCATAAGATTAGGTTAGGCAAGTATTACCTACTGTTGATTTAAAACAATGAAATCCTCATGTTAACAATTCCCATATGCAACTAGGTAAAAAAAAAAAATCTTTAGAATACTTAAAAATGAGTAGCTTTCATGTTCCAGTCACGCTATCGGTTAATCTCTATTGGGACAAATCCAAAACATGGCAAACACAAAATATTTATTAGTTAACAACTGGCCAAAGTGTGTGTCAGCGACTATCAATTACCTATTTAATCCGCTTAGGATAAATCGCTTAATTAAAGTTCCAGTTACCTATTTTTTTCTTAATCAACGATGGTAAATTTAAATTTTACTTTTGCTCTTTAACTGAACAAAGAACATATTTTATACCGGATTTTTTTTTTCTCTTGAAGGTAGAAGGACGCAATTTAGTCTTTCGTGGAGCTCCTATTACATTGGTTTTATGTATGATTAATATTTGATAGAGAATGCGTCATGCTAAAACGATTAAAATGTTAGAAACTTCATTTATAGATGGATTTTTTTTTTCATTTGTTTGATGGAAGTTGTACAGAAAAAAATTATTTTCTATTTAAAATGGGTTCCAAATGGTAGTTAAATTAAATTTTAATTTATATTGATTAATCTTGCATAATGCTATCATGAACAAAATTAATAAGATTTGGGTTCATTAACTATCATAAATTGTTTTTGTGGAAACATTTTGAGTAAAAAAAAAAAAATTTATGATTTTATTTAATTACATATTTTAAACTTATACAAAGATAGGTGTTTCCCTGACTCGTGGCTCAGTAGTAACGTGCGCGGTTGGTGAGCATTAGGATCGCGGTTCCATTCACTGGCGGCTTTGTGTAAACGTTGTTTCAAAAGCCGAGGAGGCTTGATGGAATTTGAAATGTTCAGCATCTCGCCTCGGGAGTCAGACTACCTGGTGGGAGTTTTACCGGATTTTCTCCCACACGATACGCTAATGGAGGGTAGTTACCTCTAAAATTCCTCCAGGAAGATAATCAGACTTCCTTCTTTAGCGACTTGGACCTAAGTCAGACTTTTTCCTATGGATGTTTCATCAGAACTAGTACTACACCACACCACATCACTGTGCCTAGAGCTGAGTTGGGAGTAATGTGGATGAGAGAAGTCTGACTGTGTTCCGGACGCTCTACGGTCATATGAGACCGGGACCTAAGGCTTAAAGTGGATTCCGAACCACTGCAAACATCCATGCCTCTGCAAGGACTTGAAATCTGTTGGACCAAGCACTAGTCAGTCGCCGATCTGGCCACCAGTATTAGTATAACAGTAGCAAATCATTTATTGACAATAATCAAAGCATTCATCCATTTCCTCATTCTATGCTTTCTTGTCAATTTTAACATATTTATTTGCCAGAAGAACCAACAACATATCCACAAATCCTGCCAACATTCCTTAAAATTCCCTACAGAATATGCACTAGATGTCGTAAAACAAATGAATCCTTATCAAAAGTGGCGCTGAATACAAATTGAAGAATTATTCACTCAAAAAAAAAAAAAAAAAAAAATCTTAAGATTACGTTAGCCAAGTATTACCTATTGTTCAGTTAAAACAATGAAATCCTCATGTTAAAAATTCCCATATGCAGCTTGGCAAAAAAACCCTCTTTACAATACTTAAAAAAGAGCGGCTTCCATGTGCCAGTCACGCTTTCGGTTAATCTCTATTGGGACAAATCCAAAACATGGCAAACACAAAATCCTTATTAGTTAACAACCGGCCAAAGTGTGTGTCAGCGACTATCAATTACCTATTTAATCCGCTTAGGAGATATCGCTTAATTAAAGTTCCGGTTACCTTTTTTTTTCTTAATCAACGATGGTAAAATTAAGTTTTACTTTTGCTCTTTAACTGAACAAAGAACATATTTCATACCAAATTTTTTTTTTCTCTTGATGCTAGAAGGACGCAATTTAGTCTTTTGTTGAGCGCCTATTACAGAGGTTTTATGTATGATTAATATTTGACAGAGAATGCGTCATGCTAAAAGGATTAAAATATTAGAAACTTCATTTATGAATGGAATTCTTTTTTTATTCAATTTTTTGCTGAAAGTTGCACAGGAGAAAATTATTTTCTATTTAAAATGGGATGAAAATGGTAGTTAAATTAAATTTTAATTTATATTGATTAATCTTGCATAATGTTCTCGAGAACAAAAGTTAATAAGAGTCGAGTTAAATAACTAACTACCTTAAATTGTTTTTGTGGTGATATTTTGAATAAAAAAATATATTTGATTTAAGTTAAGTACATATTTTAAATAAACAGAAACAGATGTGAGGGCGTCACTCCCAGCTCAGTGCCAACATGCGCTTCTCATGAGCATTAGAGTGAAGATGCAAACCACTAGCGGCTTTGTTGTAAGAACTGTTTTAAAAACGTTTAGAATCGATGGCGTTTTGTGACGTTCAGCATCTTGCACCGAGAGTCGGAATACCTGGGGGGAGTTTTTCGTGTTTCCTCCCATACAATACGCAAATGTGGGGTAGATCTTCTCAAAACCCTCCCGGAAGGCACTGCCCTCCTTCTTCAGCGACACGGAGCAGAAGGCAGCCTTCTACCAATGAATGCTCCTTCAGAACAAAAGTTGCCCCCCCCCTCTCTTCCTTCCTTCCATGAGGAATACGACAACAACCAAGGTGATATATTTATAAAATTATCCTAAACTGTGGACATTTTTTTAAATTATGTGATATGTCTTAATCAAGTATTATACAGTAATTATTCCTCCAATTCCTCATTCTATGTTCTAGTGTCAATTTCCAATTAACATCGTAATTTGTCAGAAGAACCAACAACATACCCGCAATATCTGACAACGTTCATCAAAATTAACCTACAGAATACGATGCACTAGATTTCCTAAGACAAATGAACCCTTAACAAAATTGTCGATGAATACAAACGGAAGAATTATTCACTCAAAAAAAAAATCATAAGATTACGTTAGGCAAGTATTACCTATTGTTGAGTTAAAACAATGAAATCCTCATGTTAACAATTCCCTTATGCAGCTTGGTAAAAAAAAAAGCTCTTGGCAATACTTAAAAAAGAGCAGCTTTCCTGTTCCAGTCACGCTTTTGGTTAATCTCTATCGGGACAAATCCAAAACATGGCAAACACAAAATCTTTATTAGTTAACAACAGGCCAAAGTGTGTGTCAGCGACTATCAATTACCTAATTAATCCGCTTAGGATAAATCACTTAATTAAAGTTCCGGTTACCCTTTTTTTTTTAATCAACGATGGTAAAATTAAGTTTTACTTTTGCTCTTTAACTGAACAAAGAACATATTTTATGCCGGAATTTTTTTTCCTCTTGAAGCTAGAAGGACGCAGTTTAGTCTTTTCTGGAGCTCCTATTACAGAGATTTTATGTATGATTAATATTTGACAGAGAATGCGTCATGCTAAAACGATTAAAATGTTAGAAACTTCATTTATAGATGGATTTTTTTTTCATTTGTTTGATGAAAGTTGTACAGAAATAAATTATTTTCTATTTAAAAAGGGTTCAAAACGGTAGTTAAATTAAATTTTCATTTATATTGATTAATCTTGCATAATGCTATCATGAACAGAAGTTAATAAGATTTGGGTTAATTAACTATCATAAATTGTTTTTGTGGAAACATTTTGAGTAAAATAAAAAATATATGATTTTAATTAATTACATATTTTAAACTTATACAAAGATAGGTGTTTCCCTGACTCGTGGCTCAGTAGTAACGTGCGCGGTTGGTGAGCATTAGGATCGCGGTTCCATTCACTGGCGGCTTTGTGTAAACGTTGTTTCAAAAGCCGAGGAGGCTTGATGGAATTTGAAATGTTCAGCATCTCGCCTCGGGAGTCAGACTACCTGGTGGGAGTTTTACCGGATTTTCTCCCACACGATACGCTAATGGAGGGTAGTTACCTCTAAAAGTCCTCCAGGAAGATAATCAGACTTCCTTCTTTAGCGACTTGGACCTAAGTCAGACTTTTTCCTATGGATGTTTCATCAGAATTAGTACTACACCACACCACATCACTGTGCCTAGAGCTGAGTTGCCCCCTATACAGTTAGGGAGCAATGTGGATGAGAGAAGTCTGACTGTGCTCCGGACGCTCTACGGTCATATGAGACCGGGACCTAAGGCTTAAAGTGGATTCCGAACCCCTGCAAACATCCATGCCTCTGCAAGGACTTGAAATCTGTTGGACCGAGCACTAGGCAGTCGGCGATCTGGCCCCCAGTATTAGTATAATAGTAGCAAATCATTTATTGACAATAATCAAAGCATTCATCCATTTCCTCATTCTATGCTTTCTTGTCAATTTTAACATATTTATTTGCCAGAAGAACCAACAACATATCCACAAATCCTGCCAACATTCCTTAAAATTCCCTACAGAATATGCACTAGATGTCGTAAAACAAATGAATCCTTACCAAAAGTTGAGCTGAATACAAATGGAAGAATTATCCACTCAAGAAAAAAAAAATCTTAAGATTACGTTAGCCAAGTATTATCTATTGTTCAGTTAAAACAATGAAATCCTCATGTTAACAATTCCCATATGCAGCTTGGCAAAAAAAAAAAACCTCTTTACAATACTTAAAAAAGAGCGGCTTTCATGTGCCAGTCACGCTTTCGGTTAATCTCTATTGGGACAAATACAAAACATGGCAAACAAAAAATCTTTATTAGTTAACAACTGGCCAAAGTGTGTGTCAGCGACTATCAATTGCCTATTTAATCCGCTTAGGATAAATTGCTTAATTAAAGTTCCGGTTACCTTTTTTTTTTTTTTAATCAACGATGGTAAAATTAAGTTTTACTTTTGCTCTTTAACTGAACAAAGAACATATTTTATATCGGTTTTTTTTTCTCTTGAAGCTAGAATGACGCAATTTAGTCTTTTGTGGAGCCCCTATTACAGAGGTTTTATGTATGATTAATATTTGACAGAGAATGCGTCATGCTAAAAGGATTAAAATGTTAGAAACTTCATTTATGAATGGAATTTTTTTTTCTTTCATTTGTTTGCTGAGAGTTGTGCAGAAAAAAATTATTTTCTATTTAAAATGGGATGAAAAGGATAGAAAAATTAAATTTTAATTTATATTGATTAATCTTGCATAAAGCTATCGTGAACAAAATTTAATAAAAGTTGATAGTTAAATAACTGACTACAATAAATTGCTTTTGTAGTAATATTTTGAATAAAAAACTATATTTTATATAAGTTAATTACATATTTTAAACTTAGAAAACGAGCAGTGTTGACGGGTTCCTAGCAATAGCAGTGGCAATGGCAATGGCAACGTACGCCGATGATGAGCATTATGGTGGAGGTTCAATACACTAGCGGCTTTGTTGTAAACACAGTCTCAGTGCAGTATTTTGTTATTTTATTTCTTCTTTTACATTCTCATTCTTTAACTGCAACATACGATGATATTTTAACTAAATAGCTTTATTTATTCAAAAAGTATTGTTTATTATTTTGGCCATTTCTTCTATATCCAAAATAACGTCCAACCTATTATGGGATGTTGTATAACCATTGTTTCTGGGCGGTCGCGTTATATGTTTTTATCTTGCACTCTTTATAATAATTCATCATTATCAGTGTCGCAGCAGCCCTTTGGTGGGCCAAGGCCGTCTGCCTGCTGGCAGATTTCTAGACAGGAGATATTTTTAATTTTTACGGGGTAGAGTTGCCAGCACTACGCCTAACGCTGTACAGCCATATTAGACTGGGAACTACTGTTTAAAGCGGATTCCGAACCACTACAAACATCCATGGCACCGCCGGGCCTCGAACACGAAACCTGTGGCACAGAGAGCCAGAGCGATAGTCACTCGGCCATTCAGGCCCCTTTGTAATTACAATAATTATAATAATATCTACGGTTTTATTAAATTTACATTAAAGACGATTTCTAGAAAAACATTGTTTTTACAGATATCATTTGTGGTATTTTTCACAAAAATTATTACAAGTATAAATGAAAAGCAAAAGTAAGAAACTGAATTAAAGAACTACAATTATTTCACGATTTTCGATTTATCTCGTGTTTTTCGACAGTTTATATTTTACATAACTATAATATTTATTAAACACACACTAATAAACGCCATGGGTTTTTTTTTCAAATAAATCATTTATTGTAATTGTTAGTGAATGCATTGTAAATAAATGCCTTACATGATTTTTAAAATGTCAAAACATTACAGTATTATCCTAGTTTTTGTGTTATCTTAGTTATAGTATTATCTTACTTATAGTATTATCTTACTTATAGTATTATCTTACATTTAGTATTATCTTACTTATAGTATTATCTTAGTTTTATTATTATCTTACATTTAGTATTATCTTACTTATAGTATTATCTTAGTCTTATTATTATCTTACTTATAATACTATCCTAGTGTTTACCCAATGAAGGCCCATAGCAATAATTCAGAATAATTCAAACCATTCAATGTTCAGTATAGTTTACATCATGACGTTTTGGAGTTTCCACTTTTGTAAATTTTACAAGAAAAATAATATTTTTACGTCTTGGTATTTCACTTTTAAAAAATATTTAGTGCTTTACATTTTAAACTTAGACTTTACCTTAGTTTTAAATTGTTTTAATGTTTTAACACATGTTTAAATGGTTTGGACACCACATGAAAAAAGCCTAACTTTCAGAAAACAAAATGCTTTGAACATAAAGACATAAATATAAATTATTAAATAATTAAAAGGTCATATAATATTTTAAAATTATAGTGTCATAAAACAACAATAGTATGTATATTTAAAAAAAAATTGTCTTTTATTATTTGTGAAATATTGATCAAAATATAAAGTTTCAATTTTCGTTTTAATAATTAAATTACATAAAGAAATCAGAGTAAATCAGTAACTATTATAAAAGAAATTCCATTTGTATATTTTCAAAATACAGCATTTGTCTAATTAATTCAACTATCATTAAAACTCTAATGAGACAAATGATTATTTGCAGAATCAAAGTGTTGGATTTTTTTATTCCAGGAAATTTACATATTCAATTCCTAAACATTGAGGGATTATACATTATTTTGTTTATTAAAATTGATAATTTGGTATGATTTTATCATTAAAACATATCTTCAAAGAAAACCCATCAAATTTCATTTCATTTCATATAATATTTTTAAATACTATGTATAAATATATGTTTTCAACAATTGTATTTTATATTCATTTAATAGGAAAACTCAGAGAGATTAATTTTTGTTTTCGAGATACAATTTTGACCGTTGTAGAAATTACAATCCAAAAATACTGACTATTTGAAAGTTATTCAATTCCTTCTATTAGCTCACAATCTCCCTATATATTTCTTGCCCAAATTTTCAATCGTTCATAAAATACTTTTTATTCATCCACTCAAGTTCAAATACATTTTCTTTGAACTTTTAGTGGATGACACTGGATGTTAATATAGTTTTTTTTCAAATATTAGTTCATTAATTAAATTTAATTAATTAATTTTAGTTTTTTTAGAATTAAGTTGCAAGTTTCTACCAATAGATGGCGCCAGATAAACTTAAAAATTAATGAAAATTATTTATAAAGGACCCTCTGCAATATAGTGAAAGAAAAAGTAGGAATTGACTTTACAATTTTTTTTTTTTTTTTTTTTTTTTTTTGTATATTACTTGCTTTTTAAGTGTATCTGGTTTCTCCAGATCTGAGACCCTGCATTGAGGGAAAATATCCTGTCCGACCTCATTTTGTCGTGTCCAGGATAGAGAGCGTGATTGATCACATGGTACACGGTTACCCTTCCTCCGGCTTGTCTCCGTAAACTATTGGCTGTAAGATCCCTCCCCTAATCTGTCTTGTCCTGGGTAGGCCACGCCGAATTAGTTTCACTTGCCCTCAATAACGTTCCAAGCCAGATATTTCGATGACATGATTTTTAAATTTTTAGTGTGAAATGGAATATGAAGGTCATATTTTGAGGTAAGAAAAGAAATGAAATTTAGCAAATTGCTTATTTAAAATGAAATGTATATGTAATTCTAATCATATAATTTATTTATATTATATTACATTGTTTATATATGCAAATATATATATGCATGTCAATATTTTAAACACATAGTTAGGATTTTAATTCTGATTAATTTTGTTAAATAGGTAAAAACTATTTTTTTTCCAATCTGTGCAATATTTGATATTTAATTCTTAATTATTTGTATTTATATTGCTCAAAACAAACAAATATTATTTTTTTTTTTAAATTTGGGCAATATTTGGTGTTTAATTCTTAATCATTTATACTTAAATTGCTCAAAATAAATAAACTATTTTTTTTTCTATTTGTGCAGTATTTGGTATTTAATTCTTAACTATTTATATTTAAATAGTTCAAAACAAAAACAAAAAATTCTTCACTTTGAGCAATATTTGATATTTAATTCTTAATTAATTGTATTGATATTGCTATTCAAAAGCAATTAAAAATAATAACATACAAAAGTGCCAAAATAACAAATAAATAATTAGATATTATTAAGCGATAGAAATGCTCAATAAGGATACTTATTACTATTATGTTAATATGTTAAAGTTATTTAGAGTTTAAAAATAATGCGCATTACTCTAGGTAATATGCTAAATGACCTTTATATGTCAAATTGATTTTTTTTTTAACAAGCTTTAAAATAAACTGATAATATCAAATCCTTGCTATCCAAACAGTTGCATTATCTGACGTTAAACTCCACTTGGCACCAAAGTAATGGAGCACTGTTAAATATCTGTTATATCGAACTGCTAAAAAAAACCCTTCCTTATTCAAAGAGTTGAATTTCACTAAGTTGAAAAAAAAAAGTAGCCGACTCCTGACATCTAACATCGACGTCGAATGCCACTGCTAAAAGTAACAGTTAATTTTTTTGCTTCAGCATCTGGAGTTGACAGCTGATTCTCGACATCATAGTTAATTTAACAGTTACGGTACTGTTTTTACAACCTTAGTAATTGCTATTCTTAATATATTATTGAGGCATTCAATAAAAAAAAATTATCGAACATTTGCTGAGCATACAAAAAGGATTTTATACAATTTAAAACACATATTAAGTTTAATATATAGCAATTATATTTTAGACATTTGTGGTACTTTATTGGATTATGTTCAGTATTTTTTGCCTTTTAGCACAGTTAACAATTTCTGAACAGGTTTTTACATTAACAATTTCGTTTACAAAATCATAATTACGTTCAAGAATTTTATTATGTCGGTCAAAAATTGATAGAGATATCATTGAGTTTGATACCATTCTAAAGTTACCATTGAGTGATAACCATTCTAAAGTTTGTAATCAATTAAAAAAGCCCAAATATTATACTTATAATTTTAGAAGGTAAGAGTTTCAATAAATTTTAATTATGTAATATTTTCTCTACTGAAATACTTCACAGTTTAATTAAGTCTCATTCTAAAATTTATTCATGTCTAAAATAGTAATCATATGTCTATCTAATCAAGTTTAAAAATTTCAATCTATGAATATTTTGATTTCACAGAAGTCTTAATCATATGTATCAATATGAAATAAAAAAATGCTAAAATAATACGATATAAATACAATGAAGCTTAACTAACAAATTATATCTCATCATTAGTTAAACAACTAAGCCATTTGACTGAAGTTACATGCAGTTCAATTCGTTTGGTATCTGAACCGAAGAATAAGATTTCCAATCATCCTATCTACGACGAGCATGGACATATTAATTTAAAATTTGCATATTGAGAAGTGCCTTCATTGTCTTGAAGGGGCTGGTGCAACCTTCTCTGATTGTTTTCCTACGTAAATTTGCTCTTTTGATGCTGCTACGTGATTCCAACTAACAATACTGATCCTGTATGAGTTTTCCACATTCTATAATACTCATCATGCTTATCATGTTAACGGAACAACACATGAATAATAATTAAGAATTGTAGAGTACTTCTAGCTTGGGAAATCAGAAGAAAAAAAACATACATTTCAAAATTTTAAAAAAAGAACATTTTTTTAAGAATTCATTTTTAAAATCATATTGATTCAATGACATTCCTTAATGAATTCAGTATTTAATTCAACGTTTTTCAAAATTACGCGAATTTACCAAAAATTATCATAAACATATAAGACTTCGTTAGGCCCATATAATGATAAACAAGCTTTAGAAGCGAAAGTGGAATTTTTCAATTTTTTTTTTTTTTCCTAAGACATATCGATGAATATTGTGATATACTTATAAGCATCATTCAGTGCCCTAGATAGACATGTGTCTACTTTAGCTAGTTCATAAGGTTTTCAGTTTTCTCGTAATCCACATGTCACAACAAGAATCTGAGTTTCAAAGGTTACCATTTCCAGAGGTCTACACTAGGGGATATTTTTCATGAATACTTTGCTTCCCACTCACTTCTGCTCACAGAAGAACCTGTTTAGCATTCTGCTGAGAACAGCGACTTTGGACTGGAAACCAGTGGTCGAAGGTTCTTTTTACTGATGAATACCAGTTGAACTTAACCACTTATTCTCGACACAACTTCCTGGGAAGAAAAACAGGGATCATCTATATTTCTTCCAAGTTAGAAAATAGGAGCTATGGATATTACAAGATATTCGCTATGATGGGAGAGATAGGAGGATGTACAAAGGGAACTTGTTTGATAAAAACGCAGGCAATGACATGAATCAGAGGATTTTTGATTGCTGTTAAGTAGTATATTGATGAGAACTCTGAACCCTATATTCGCCTTCTCATGTGTACGGTTGGACCTGATACCATTTTATGGAATCATAGCACGCGTCCACATAAGGTTCATTTAGTCGACGAATTTAAGAAATTTTAGTATATTTGCTGAAGGGATCAGCCAGCCAGATCTCTAGCTTTATGCCATATAGTGTCTATCTTCTAGGCTCTAGGAAGGATATTGTGGTATCAATTACCCAGGATCTCCTAAATTTTCTGATTATGAATTCAAGTTATTGGATTACTATATAAATGTATGAAGACACCATTTACATTATTAACACATATTTTCTTGATAAAATTGTAAGCACTCAAAAAAACAAAACTTTTTGTTGTAATATGAAGTAGACAATAAAGTTTTTTAAAATATTCTGGTACATTTTTAGATAAATAAATTCTATTTAACATTAAAAATAAATTAATGTTTATAGAAATAAAAATGATTCTTTATTAATGAATAATATTAAAAATTAATTTATGTGAAAAGTAACCTCATAAAAAATTAGTTTATTTATTTTTCTGTTAGTATTATTTGAACTTTGAGATATCATCTTAAAAATGGAGATCTAAAACCTTCTTTAATTTAACATTCTCATCATTCATAACACGTCAAAATGTTTTTTTTTCCTTTCATAAAGGAAATTTTTTCATTTCAAAATCTGTTAATTAAAATATAATATTAATAATAAAATATATATGTATATAACTTCATACTGTCTCTCATTCTATTTTGATATACGTTAAAATTTTTTTAAAAATGAACTGTTTTCTTTGTTCAATATGTTTAAAAATACAAAATTATTTATTTTAATATGTAGTAGGCAATAAAGTTTTTAAAATGTTCTTATACATTTGTAAATAAATTAATTTTATTTCATATTAAAAAGCAAATAAATCTAATAAAAAGTAAATTATAATGTATTGTAAATTCTTTTATTATTTATTCGTCAAAAAAATTAAAAATGAGCATATTTGATAATTAGAAACATTGTATTATATTATTATTGTATTATAACATTATTATTATTATTGTTAAAAATTAATAAATTAAATCTAAGCACTCATAAAAATGTATATTCTCAAAGTTTTTGTTTCTGAATTTTAAAGAATTTCATTTATTTTTTACAAAAAAAAAAAATTTAATACTTTTTTATTCATTTACAAATAAAATAATATATTGTTTTTATTATTAAACAAGTAATATAAAAAAAAATTTTAAGTCAATTCCTACTTTTTTTTCACCATTCATTTTTTTAAGTTTATCTATTGGAAGATATATGAAAGTTAAATCTAAAAAAATATTATTAATTAATTAAATTTAATTACAGAATTACTATTTGAAAAAACTGTGTTGACATCAAGTGTCATCCACTACAAGTTTAAAAAAATGTATTTGAACTTGAGTGGATGAACAAGAAGTATTTTATTAACAATTGAAAATTTGAACAAGATATATATATGGAGAGTGTGAACTAATAGTAGGAATTGAAAAAATGTAATACACTTGATTTAAATTTAAACGAAAAAAATCAATTATTCAGAAATTTCATTTTAATTTAATATATTTCTGAAATATCCAGTAAACAACATTTTAAGAAAAATTTTTATATGTAAATCCGTCAATTATCCATGTTTATCTGTAATGTTGTTTTCTTATGCCTGGAATTTGATCTGAGTTTATTTGCCACTACGACCCTGTTCTACCATGATCTACCATGTGACGATCTGCTGCCTTTTGCTTCATAAAGTACAGCATGCAGTTACGATAGTGTTTCAAGGTTTCCAATTTCCTTCTCTTGTCCAATGGTAGGACATTCCAATCAATGGATTTATCGTATTTATTCCTGGCTTTGGACTAGTAGATATCGGTTCATGAACCAAACCTTCCAGTCTCCACCAGTCCTTTAAAGTAAAATACGGTACAAATAAAAACATTAGTTAATGCAGGGATATATTTTAATATAAACTTTTTCAATAACGCAAGCACACTTGGTAAAAAAAGAAAATTTTGTCTTCAAAACAAATTTTTGCTAGTTTGTCCAGTTTTAGAATAAAAAAAATTGTTAGATAGAGTTAATTTAAAAATATTTTACGCAGAAATTCACCATATTCGATATAATGTGTTTTTGTCCCTGGATTTAATAGTTTTTCTTCCTTTAAGATTTACATTTCATTAAAAAGATTTTCGAGCTCCACATTTAAAGAATCAATGCACGAAAATAAATTGAAAAATTTTTCCTTTGTAATAATATGCAAATGAGAACCAGTGATTTGTTTCAGCCCAATGGTACTGGATATCGATTTTTAGAACAAAAATTAATTCGATTCGAGATCTTAGTTTGTTATTCTTGCCACCTTCAGAGCCAAAGGCATTCGGAATCAAATAAAAGTTCAAAGGATTTCTCTTCTCAAATAGAACATTGATGCTAGGAGTTTTGAAGGATATTATTCATTTTTATTGCAGTATTTTATTTACTTTAACTGAAATCTATATTCTTACTCGAAATGTTTCCTTTGATGAGATGCAAAGATTGCTACGTTAATAGAATATTTATCCGTTTTATTAGTATTTATCAAACGAATCTTAGCTTAATACATATAAAATATCTCATTTAGGTCATTTCGAAGTGATACGATGATTCAAAAGCTGTGAGAAACTTGTTTTCACTATTTACTCTTTATTTTTGCTGTTCCTAAAAATAGTTGTCTACAAACATTCTAAAATTCTATTGTAAAATTGTTATTCTTTTTTATAGTAAAATACAACTGATCCTGTTTTGATAGTTTTTGTGTAATTAAATATAGTTTCGTTTATTAAGTATGTAAAAAATATTTCTTTTAGTACATGTATAATTATGTAGATTTCAATTATGATAGGTTTATTAGACTAAATATTATATTTACTAGAAATGAATATTTTGAAAATATATTGTATACTGTATAAAATACATATAAAATATCATCGGGTTTTCCAAATAAAGTGTACACAGTTTTTGAATAGCTCTAACTACATGTTTTTTTCTTGGTTTTGTAATGAAATCTAATTTATGCTAATAATGCATGTACGCCTGAATTCCATAAGGGGCGGTAACTTTCATAGTAAGCAACGCCCTTTTATGACATCACCTTAAACATTTATTTCATTGCGTTCCATCTTTGCTACTGAGACCAATATAACTACTCAACTATTTAAAAATTTACAAATGATTAATTTTAATTAAACTGGATTACTACTATATGATCTATAGCTATGTGGACAAAACAATATTTGAAAATTAAATAATGTGCGTCATCAAAGTTTGTGCTTCCCACCTGGAGTGTTTCATACCTCAAACTTTAAGTTTATGTGTCCATACTCCTGAACCAACTCTAAAGACCATATGTGAGAACCTTTTTCTGAAATATTATTAAAGTTAAATCACATCATGACCATTTTCTACAGTCATGTTAATAATCCCATTTTTAAAATTTTATAAAATCATGGTTATATGATCGATAAGCTATATGGTTATCTATTATATATAATTCTCGTGTCACGATGTTTGTTCGGGATGAACTCTGAAACTAACTATCCGATTTTAACTTTTTTTTTTCTTCAATGGGGGTTTTGTTCCAACTTGAGAGATAGGATAGTTTTTATTGAGATTTTTTTTTTATTTAAATGCAAAATAGACGATTTTCACATTTCGTCATTTGGCGCCATTGAATGTCGTCATTTGGCGCAACTAAAATTTGCGATTTCTCATCCGAGGGACGTAATTTTGAAAGTACATTCAAAATACAAGATCAGATGTACCATAAGATCGGGTCGTTGATGCCAAAATTTCTTCAAATTTATTTTATGGGCAGTTCTGAAAAACGTGTGACAACTCGATGTCAGTATAATTTTATCGAACAAGCAAGTACAAAGAGCTATTGTAGAATTGTTGGAAAATCTTTTAGAAAAGCATAACCAACTTATTAAATTATTTAACGAATTTATTTATTTTGTCGAAAGACAGATTAACAAGAAATACTGTTCATCGCTTAGTTCTTAGATAAATGAAAGTAATGATTATTAAAAATTAAATTTGGTAAAATAATTATAAAACAGTGTTAAAAATCAACATTATCTACCTCATTCATTAAATTAATAAAAATTTAACATTTTCTATTCGTTGAAGCTTAATTTGAACTTTTCATCATTCTTTACCAATCACTTCCTTAACAATGCCAATTATAGTATCTAATAATTTAACGAAATACAAGAAAGCCACATCAACGCTTTTCCGGGTCTGCTAGTATGATATAATTTTATGAACTATAGCTATATAATTTATGGATGTGTGGTCAAGCAATATTTGACAAATTAAATAATGTGCTTCATCAAAGTCTGCTCATCTCATGCGGAGTGTTTCATATCTCAAATATTATTAAGATTAAATCAATCCATGGCTATCCTCTCTACTGTCATGTTAATAATCCTAATTTTAAAATTTTTATAAAAAGAAACAATCATATGTTCTTCCTTTTTGACATAGAATTTTTTATAAATTTGCATAATCCTTAATTTTACCTCTAAAACGTAATGTAATTTTACCTCTATATATGATTTATGGTTGTGTAAAAATATTTCACAAATTAAATCAAAGTCTGCTCATCTCATGCCGAGTGTTTCATACCTCAAATGCTTAGTTTATATATCAATAATCGTGAACCATCTCTATAGATCAGATAGACTGATGTGAGAGACTTTTTCTGAAATATTATTAAAGTTAAATCAATCCATGGCTATCCTCTCTATGTCATGTTAATAATCCTAATTTTAAAATTTTATAAAAAGAAACAATCATATGTTCTTCCTTTTGACATAGAATGCAGTTTTTGCATAATCCTGTATTTTACCTCTAAAACGTAAAATTTTTATGGTTGTGTGGTCGAAGCAAAAGGATGTGTGGTCAATCATAACATATTTTGATAATCAAATTAAATAATCTATATATGATTTATGGTTGTGTGGTCAAGCAATATTTCAAAAGTCTGCTCATCTCATGCGGAGTGTTTCATACCTCAAATGCTTAGTTTATATATCAATAATCGTGAACCATCTCTATAGATCAGATAGACTGATGTGAGAGACTTTTTTCTGAAATATTATTAAAGTTAAATCAATCCATGGCTATCCTCTCTACTGTCATGTTAATTTTAATCCTAATTTTATAATTTTTATAAAAAGAAACAATCATATGTTCTTCCTTTTGACATAGAATGCAGATTTTACTTAAAACGTAATTATTTTAAATTTATGGTTGTGTGGTCGAAGCAATATTTCACAAATTAAATCAAAGTCTGCTCATCTCATGCCGAGTGTTTCATACCTCAAATGCTTAGTTTTATATCAATAATCGTGAACCATCTCTATAGATCAGATAGACTGATGTGAAGACTTTTTCTGAAATATTATTAAAGTTAAATCAAATCATGGCTATCCTCTCTACTGTCATGTTAATAATCCTAATTTTAAAATTTTTAAAAAAAGAAACAATCATATGTTCTTCCTTTTTGACATAGAATGCAGATTTTTGCTTAATTTTATAAATTTGGACAATCCTGTAATTTACCTCTTAAACGAGAACAGCCTCCGTGGAATAATGACCGAATTAAGATAATCGAGGATTCGAAAAGATTCTCCTTGCCAAATACTTTATCAATAGCTTAGGTTCAACTTTTTTTCGCATAGAAGAGCTTTTTCACACTATCAAGAAATTTATACTAAGGGCTTTAAGTCCTAGTTATCACGCAGCATAAGCACTGATGTTCGAAAACGAAGTGATCTCTTAGTGCTTATATAAACTTTGCTCTGTTTTTATTGCCGGAATATTCGCTATTTTACTGGCTCTCCAGAACTTGGTAATCATAAGTACCGTCGTTGGATAATTTATGCTTTAAAGAGTTCCGTTGAGGCTCGTTTACATGTTATAAGGCATACTCATCCACTAGTTTTAAAGTGCATGCAGAATAATATTTTTTTAAAAGAAAAAAAAATGATATGATATTTTGTTGGGATAACGAGCAATGAAAATTTGGACATGGAAGCTGAATCGGCAGTTCCATTGATTAAAAACACCGTAGTGATATAGACACTGTTTTGAAATTCACCCTTGCTTCTGTTTGTCAAAATACGTGGAATGAAGAAGTAAACAAGTAATAGAAAAAAAAAATAATTTAAGTCAATTCCTGCTTTTTTTTTTCACTATATTGCAGAAAAGTCCTTTATAAATAATTTTCATTCACTTTTTTAAGTTTATCTGGCGCCATCTATTGGTAGATATATGCAACTTAAATTTAAAAAAAGTAAAATTAATGATTTAAATTTAATTACTGAATAAATATATGAATAATATATGAAAAAACTGTATTGACATCGAGTGATATCCATTAAAAGTTCAAAAAAATGCGCTTGAACTTGAGTGGCTGAATGAAAAGTATTTTGTTAACGACTGAAAATTTGAACAAGATTTATATAGGGAGAGTGTGAGCTAATAGAAGGAATTGAATAATAAGCTGTTCGGCATTCCTCCGTACGTTAAATAAATTAATATAAATCGGCGTAAACTGACGCATACAGGTCATACATTCGCATGTGATCGTGTTTCGTCCATAAAACATATACTGGTAGGATGTCCCAGATTCAATAATGCATATCCTGTAATATTCGGTAACGAACGTCCTTCCTTGTATGACTTGCTGAGAAACACCCACGTTAATCTTTTCTTATTTGTGTACCATATTGGTTTTATGCCTTACATTTGAAATTTGTTTTGTGCACCATTTTATCTTTATCTTTTTTCAGTAACTTTTACTCACTTTTTGAATAAAAATGTTTAACAGAAAAAATTTTAATTGATTTTATAATTATTCTTTATCATATCTTGAAATGCCATCACTTGTTTGGCTTAGTTCGGTCTTTGTGGCATGAAAAATAACCTAGCTTGCTGTTCAAAACCAAGTTTAGCTTTTAGCGTTGAAAGATAAAATTTGCACTAAAGCTTCCGGTGGAATGATAACACTTTAGTTTGGCATTAAATATTTTCGACACTAAAATGTTTCTTTTTTCTTCACTAAGCGTGCATTAGTGTTTAAAAACATTAATCACACAACTCAATCTCCCAAACTTCCAGGAACAATTTGTTTTTGTTAATTTTTTAAATGTTTATTGGAATGTTCCTTTATCTTGCAATCCTATAACGGTGGTATTTTTTTCAATTCCTTCTATTAGCTCACACTCTCCCTATATATATATTATTATTATTATTATTATTATCTCCCTATATTTTTCAAAAATTAATTCAGTAATTAAACTTAATTAATTAATTTTAGTTTTTTTTTTAGATTTAAGTTGCATATATCTACCCATAGATGGCGCCAGATAAACTTAAAAAAATGAATGAAAATTATTTATAAAGGACTTATTGCAATATAGTGGAAACAAAACTAGGAATTGACTTAAAAAATATATATATATATATTACTTGTTTTCAATCTCATTCCTAAAAGTTATGTCCATATAGATGATGTTTATTAAGCTTACAATAAGAAAAGGGAAGACGGAAGATGTTACAAAGTTCATTCGTGGTAGGAGAGTAACCAACTAAATCAAGGGTTGCCAATCCGCTGCTCGCCTTGAACATTTTTCCGGCCTGTGAGATGTATGACACTTTTACAAAATATATTTATTATATAATGGCCAAAGTAGGGAAACCCAATGTATTAAAAAATGCATTATTTGCGCATCCATATGATCCAATTAAAAAAATCTGTTATCTGTTAAAAAAGTTGTTAGCGCTTTTTGTTCAACTTACACCTGTGTATCGGATTTTTTTTTTCAAAAATGAAATTGACCAAACACAAAACACACTGAAACAGAACGCAACACACATTACTATGTGCAAATACCCAAACTGAGATTGATTTGCTAAAGCTAAGTGAAAGAGTAGAGAAACAAATATCGTACTAGTAAAATAAATATTTTTTAAATATTTTTTTTTTTTTTTAATTTCATTTTCAGTATTATATATTTTTTTACAATGTGCGTTTAGTATCATTTTTTTTATATTATCTATGTTTACAAGTAGGAATAATAGTAAACACACAAATAATAACTCATTGTGTTTAAATTTTTCACTTAAAAAAATATCTATAGTGGGTTTAAATCTAATATGGATATATATAATTTTATATACGGAACACGGAGTTATGAGACCACCCCTGGACTAGAGTTTTAAAACCCGACTAACAAAGCTGAAATGCAAAATTTTATACCTGTGTCAGCAATACGTAATACGTGATGATTTTATGATAAATGGTTTATATGATTAAATGCTAATATGGTTTTCAGGATGTTTGCATGATAAATTTGTATGCTGAAAAGTTATTCTACTAGGGCCAAAGAATAAGACTTGAACTCTCAAGTCTCACCTTTGGAGGTGTTTATTCTAAGTTGGAGTGTCATGAGCAAGGTGTAGTATATAAGTCTCAGTAGAGACATCTTCAAGTTCAAACATATATATCTGATTTTCTAGTATTAACAAGTAATGTAAAAAAAAAATAATAATAAGTCAATTGCTACTTTTTTTTAACTATATTGCAGAAAGTCCTTTATAAATAATTTTCATTCATTTTTTTAAATTTTATCTGGCGCCATCTATTGGTAGATATATGCAACTTAAATCTAAAAAAAACCTAAAATTATTTAATTAAATTTAATTAATGAATTAATATTTGTAAAAACTGTATTGACATCATGTGTCATCCTCTACAAGTTAAAAAAATGTATTTGGACTTGAGTGGATGAATAAAAAGTATTTTATCAACGATTGAAAATTTGAACAAGATATATATAGGGAGAATGTGAGCAAATAGAAGAAATTGAAAAAAAGGCTTAGCTCAAACCAATCAACAACACATTAGAAGCACTTTTATCATTATAACCAGCTACTGAAGCATATATCAGCAATTACTCCTTAGATGAATGAATGAATGAATATATTTTCACCATTTTATTCTAATTTAGAAATACAAGACATTTATTTTTATGAAATTGTCTTGCTAATTAAAAGTTTCTTACTTGACATTTCCTTCAGAAACAATTATCCCTAGTTATGCATCAATTACTAAATTTTAGAGCCCATTTTTTGACAGGTGTAAAATATTGCATTTGTAAAATAAATGCTTTACATAAGTAATATCTTTACAATGTAACAAGAGAATAATTGAAGCAGAATTCGAACACGTTACCGGAAATTTAACTAACCAACCAGAAACTTTATCACAATAAGAATTATTTAAGCAGGATAATACGGCGCAGTGTTATTTTTATTATCCTTTCGTTCTTTATCATCGCTTGGGTGATAAAATATTATATTCTAGTTGGTGAGTATCATTCGAGGAGTGTCAAAAAAGATAAATAGATCATTTATTCCCTTATTTATTTTAGGAGAAAGTTTCTCTTTTTCCTTTTATGCTTCGTTTGTTGGTTCGTTACATGCTTATTAAAATATTTGTGTTATTTATTTTATTTGTCAATATTTAATTAGACTAGAAGCAATTTTTTTTAAATTTGGCTAGTAAATATTCCATTGTATGGATTTAGATCTTCAACAATTTATTTTTAAAAGTATACCTTGACAATTAAAATTTAGTGATTTATGTCATAAAATTTTTAAAGTAGGAAAAAAAAAGCTTAATCAAATAATTTTTTAATATTCGTAAGAAATATTCGTTTCCAAATATGTATTGATACAAACAAGTGCGTGCATTTTATGAACTATACAGGTACAACTAGCTTTATGTAATTTTTAATTAAGTATGTTTATGGCAATGAGTGTCGCAGATATAAACAAAAACTATAGAGCTAGGAATCACATATGTAGGCTAGCATGTTATTAACAAAAGTGCAGATCTTCTAATCTGCCATAAACAAGAAAATATTAAATAAATATTTTTCGAATATTAAATTTTTTAATGAACTAAAACTGCATAATCTATGTTGAAATATTTCACCAATATCGGAATATTTTCAAAAAAAAAATATTGATATTACATTTCCAAAAGTATAATGGGCACATGATAAGGCAAAACATGATTGACGCATCCTTTCTTAAGTAAATGAGTAAAATATTATTTAGGCAAACTAAATTACTAAAACACAATGCAATATTTGAAGAAATAAAATAAAACCTCAGAAAATCCTTTAGAATAATCATTTTTGAAAAAAAAAAAATTAGTTTCAAATCTGCAATAAACAGATTTCTGTTGTTGTTGTTTCTTATCCCACTTGGCTGGCCAAGCCCACGAGCCCATACGTACTCATAATTGAAGGGGAAGGAAGCTGCTTCTGTTGTGATGGAGCACCCCGTAGGTAGAAGTCTGACTTTGGCTCCGTGACGCTCTTACAGTCATGGGAGACCGGGACCTACAGCTTAAAGCGGATTCCGAACCATTACAAACACCCATGGCACCGCCGGGATTCGAACCCGAAACCTGTGACACCGAGCGCCAGAGCGGTAGACACTCGGTCATTCAGGTCCCAAATTTGTGAATGCCAACGGCACGCGGCGTTCCCAGGTGGTCACCCACCCAAGTACTGGCCGCGCCCATTCATGCTTGACTTCGGTGATCTAACGAGAACCGGTATATTCAGCATGGTATGGCCGTTGGCACAAAAAATGACTGCGTCGGCCGGGAGTCGAACCCGGGTCAACTGCTTGGAAGGCAGCTATGCTAACCGTTATACCACCGACAGATTTCTTATATACATTATTGCGAAATTTATATAAAATAAACACCTGCCTATTCGCCAAACATGTTTTTGAGACTAGTAATTTAACTGATAAAAGCATAAGTAGACAAAACACTTTTGATAGTGTTATCCAAAGTAACATGTGTTTGCAATGAGTCGCTGGTATTCTCAACTTCTGCCAAATATCCTACTTTATTTTTCTGAAAAGTCCAATTTAAAAGATTCAAATGAGAAAATAATGCAGAATGCATTTCAAATAGTCTGGTGCACTAGAATCTGAAATGAATCAAAGCTGCAACAAAAGAATCCACTCCATCATTAGCATACTATAAATATACATGAGTCGACTGCCTTACTAATGCCAGCAAATAAGTCTCGTGCAGCACATACATTTTCACATCTTTGGCCACGCAAAATAATAAACTAATATGTATGCACACTTGGTAATATCTTAATATTTTAAATAATAAAATAAAGTAATTTAAAAGTACAATAAATAAAAGTTAATAATAGGTTAATAAATAAAAAAAGTTAATTCAATAAATAAAAGTTAATTCTATATAAATTAATTTTCATTTTAGCCACCATTTTAAAGTTTTGCCATTGCAGTTATATATAAAAATATATTATTAATATACAAAAAAATTAAAGGGTTATAAATCAGGCATTTTGAAAATGTCATATAAGTCTAATAAAATTAAAAATAAAAAAAAGCCATAAATATTTTTAAAAACATTCGAAAAATCTTATTCAGCAATCAAATAGAATATAAAAGTAACAAAAATTATAAATTGCGCGATTAATTTTCATAATGAATCAACATGTTCTACATTATGAAACTTTCGATTTTAATGTTTTCGTTTAAAACGTGTCATAAAATCATGAAAAATAAAATAAAAACAATTTAAAAAATTACATATTAAGTAATAATGTATAAAAATGGTTACTAATGCATAAAAACGGTTGAAATGATATAAATTATTATTTTTGTATTCAAGAAACTGTTGTACAAGTATATTTGTAAGAAGTTCATTTTGAAAAAAAAATGCTATTATACTTTTAAAAATATAATGGGCACATGATAAGACAAAACAGGATGTATGCATCCTTTCTTAAGTAAATGAGTAAAATAATATTTAAGCAAACTAAATTACTAAAACACAATACATTATTTAAAGTAATAAAATAAAATCTTAGAAAATCCTTTAGAATAATCATTTCGAAAAAAAAATATTTGAAATCTGCAACAAACAGATTTCTTTGATACGGTTTCTTTCTTTTATTAAAAAATATAAATACATTTTATTGCCATTTTTATAAAAGTACATTTATTAGTCATAAAACTCAAATCCAGCGTGAAAGCTTAATCATAAACAAATTATGAATTAAAGATGATCATTTTAAACTTGACAGCAGATATACAAATTTGAAACTGAAGGTGCATTGAAAAAGTTTAAATTGAACGTTGTAAAACCTTTATGTGGCCAAAAGTGGCGATATCAGTTCAGCGTTTTCCAAGTAGTTTATATGTGAAGATAACGAGCACTTGATATATTTTTTTTTTTTTTTTGATTTGATTTGTTTTATATACCTATTTCTCACTGCTCTGTTTAATATTACAGTTCATCGTTTTTATGTTAATTCTCGCGAAGACTTTAAAATTAGTTATTACTATTCTTGAGAGAGTTTATTAGTGTGTTTGTAATTTTATTATATTTTATAGTTTTGTATTTTTAAGCTTCAAGATAACGCTTGTTATTTGATAAACATCATATTCTGAAAGGATTATGAATATTTAAGTATATTTTTACTTTAATATTAGTTAAGGATTTAATGTAGTTATTTGCATTTTACACATTTGAAACTTTAGTTTATGAAAATAAAGAATACGTATCTCTATTTTTGTTTTAGTGAATATTTATTTTTTATTTCATCTATTATTATTTCATTTTTTTTTATTTCACCTATTATAACATTTATTTTTTATTTCACCTATTATAACATTTATTTCTTATTTCACCTATTATAACATTTATTTCTTATTTCACCTATTATAGCATTTATTTTTCGATACTAACTAAATTACATGTATGTCTTATTATTATTCTTTTTTTATGCAATTCTTTTGTATTATACTTCCGATTTCCATTATACGATGTAAATTTGTTCCATAAATATAGCATTTTTTTCGCCAAATGTAATATTGCAACTTAAAATTCATTTTCTATAAAAAAGATATATTAATGAATGTTTTTTCATTATTCAGAGAATCTAATCATATGTAGATTTACTTACTGCATTAACGCAAATATATGCCTAATGTTTAAACAAAAATAATATTTAGAATCTACAATCGATAAAATTTGAAACAACTTGATAGTGAAAAATCTTAAAAATAAGAGAGAGATAATAGAGACTTTAACAAAGATTATATCTAATGGATTTGTTATGAGTTAAAATTATTATTTATGAAGTTAGCAGAAGTATAATTATGAATTATAAATTATTAGTATTATTTATCAATTATTTATTATCAGTTAAGGTAATCACTAGGTATAAAGTTAGTATTAGTATAATTATGAATTATTAGCTATTACTATTCGTTACGAATTATTTATTATGAAGAAAGCTACCTAATGGATTTGTTATGAATAATTATGAACACAGTGAGATTTACTAAAAAAAAATAATTTTTGAGATTACATCCGGACTTCGGTATATTCACAATCAAGCATCTAAATTCTATGCATTCAAGGTTAGTTACATAAAAGAATCATATAGTTTCTGATAAAAAAGATGAATAAATAATATCGTTCCAGAGAAAAAATAATTCCAGATTATAAAGATTTTAAATGTCTTTTTCAATATATTTTTAGAAATATGATTCACTTACAGAAATTTCCTTAACTTAAGTTACATTACTCGAAATAAAAATTTAAAAAAAAATTCAGTGTAAGATTCAAATAAATTTTTAAATTTATAAGCTAATAATAATTAATAATCTTCATTATAAGGCCATGCACTGGAAATTTTTATTAACTTACTTCCATGGGTAATATAATACAGGAATTCAATTTGAAGACATATTTTTTGTGATTATTATTATAATTTATTTTCCCCAAATGATGCCTTTGCCGAATATTTGTATTTTATTGCAGTACGAAAGGTAAAGAAAATATGTTTAAATTTTCGTTTCTTATATTGTTGCGCTTTCTTTATATATTTTGGACCTGGAAATCCTACTGCATTCCTTTCAGCCAATATGATATTTTATAAAATTTCTAATATTGCTTGGCATTACATTTCCATTGATTTTTTTTTTTATATTGTTTTTGGAAATATTTCAATAATAAAACTCAATCTCAAAATGAACTAGTATCTTCGCTTCAAAAGAAAATCATATTTTATTATTTTAACTATATTTTTCGTGCTGCAATATGTTTAGTTCCAACTACAAACGATTCACAATTTTGAAAATACTTCAATATTTAGTTGAGCCAATTATCAAATAGATTATAAATTGTTGTTGTTGTTTCTTATCCCACTTGGCTGGCCAAGCCCACGAGCCCATATGGACTCATGATTGAAGGGGAAGGAAGCAGCTTCTGTTGTGATGGAGCACCCGTAGGTAGAAGCCTGACTTTTGCTCCGTGACGCTCTTACAGTCATAGAAGACCGGGACCTACGGCTTAAAGTGGATTCCAAACCACTACAAACATCCATGGCACCGCCGGGATTCGAACCCGGAACCTGTGGCACCGAGCGCCAGAGCGCTAGACACTCGGCCATTCAGGTCCCAAATTTGCCAACGGCACGCAGTGTTCCCAGGTGGTCACCCACCCAAGTACTGACAGCGCCCAATGATGCTTAACTTCGGTGATCTAACGAGAACCGGTATATTCAGCATGGTACGGCCGTTGGCAGATTATAAATTGTTTATAATTGACCTCATAACTCACCTTATTCCGTTCACATATCAAGAGCGCACTCTGTGGCATTCAGGAGGAATATTCAGTTGGCCTGCAGACTCTAACACCGAGAGGAAGTATATTTCTCGCATACTGCGCATATCCAAGTATGGAGTTTCGGTTTAGAAGTGAAGTCCTTCCACGAATCTAATAATTATAATTAAGATGCGTTAAATATATCTCTGTTGTATGCACGTGGTGTTTGTGCGTGTTCAAATAAAGGTGCGAGTTCTCAAACCTGTGTTTCAAGAATTTCAATCCAACCACAACCAGTTACAATATGGTTACTTAACCCTCACAATACAACCTTAGATTGGTTATAATTAAGTTCAAAAACTTAAATGGATTTTAATTAATTTTTTTTTGATTAATTTTTTCTACACGTTAATCTTTATTAAGCTAATTTGCATTATTTTGTAAGTGTTATTTAATTAATTTTTAAAATAAATTAAGCAAATTGGAAAACAAATAGATGTGATTGAAATATTTGACAAACTATTTATAAATTTGAACGAAACAAGTATTAATGTTCAACACAATTAATGGTTTGTATAAACTATATTTATAAAAAAAAAAATTACATTTGTTGATCACAATTTTCATGTGTTGTATTTTTTTTTCTTTCTAATAAATAGGACTCAAAGTTAGTAATTTAATAAGACTGACTATATTTCACTTTTTTAGAATTTCCTTAAGTTTGAAACAACATTTCTTAATTAGTAAATATATGAGGTTTAAAATATATAAAACAGTATCTATAATTTTCTTAGTATGGCTATAGTTTCATTATTTTTTGTAAACATTTTCAATGAAAGTTTATTATATCGAGAAATTGATGATAAACATTCATTATTTCAGAAGAGTATAATTTCACAAAAGGATGATAAACAACAAAAGATTAAAATATGTTTGTCTACTCTGTCTCTCTTTTGTTTTAATATTTATCCTTTTTCTCAAAATTGGAGATTTTTTCTTCCGTTTTTGCGAGGCTTTTATTATTTTCTTTTTTAACAGATTAATTTTTATCAAGAAATATCTTAGACACCAAAGCAAACAACAATCTTTAGATTTGAAATAATAAAAAAAAAAAAAAAGAAACACTTTTTTCATAAACAATTAATTTGATTAATTTTAATATTAAGGACAGTAAGTAAACACATATTATATTACAATGCTAATTTCCCTTTGCAAAACATCAGTTAGTGTAATGACCATAAAAACTCACAAAAAATTGTTTTCGTCTTGTACCCATAACAAATTCCATCTAAGCAGCAAGAAATTTATTTCACTTCTTTATTTTGAGATACGTATTTCTAAAACGTATCAGCGTCTGAAACAACAACCCTTGTTTGTTTAAGAAGATTATAAATTAAAAATTGACGTTTTCTTTTAATGAATTGTTAAACAAATAGCTTCTTTTATCATAAAATCTGAATTATAATAAAACAAAACAAATAATTTGGTGATATTAGCAGTGTAAAAGAATTAATAAATATAATGATCACAAATTATAAAAAAGACAATGTATTTCTTCCAGAGAAAAATGAATTATTCAATCTTCATCCATCGCATATGTAAGGCTTCTTTAATATTCAGAGATTAATAAAAAGTAATTTTAAAACAACTTTATTTAATTACTGAAAATCACTTTAATTTTTAAAAAAAGCATCAGTGCTAAAATTTCTTTTAAATGTCATTAACACATTGCTTAATGCATATAAGCTTAAAACACCTTTTACCTCCTTTCTCTCCAATTTATATTAAAAAGTTGTATTATTTTAATAATAAAAAACAATAAAAAACGCAATTTAATAGTAAAATATTAAGGCATAAACCAAACCAACTCTAATATATCGATATTTATTTGATCATACGATGATTAATCAAATGTATAATAATTACAAATTAGTAAATTAGTATACTTTAAATTAGTAAATTATTTAATAATTGTTTTTTAAATCTAGTAAATATTTTATTAAAAATATTTAATATTTATTTAATATATTTTTTTTTCCTTCTAGTGTCCCTGTTTCTAAATTGTCCTTGAATTCGGCAGAAAAAATATTTTCATTTTTACAAGTTTCTTTAATTTTTGAGAACTGAACTAGTTAAATAAGAATTGAAGCAGAGTTAAAATCAGCAATTATTAATTACTTAGAAGTGAACCTAAAATATCATGTACTTTTTATTACTGAATTTTAAAATTAAAAAAAATCAAAAATACTGAAAAGAATAAAATTGTGGCTATCACAAAACTAATATTACATAACTTTTATTATTCAAATTTAATTTACGCATTTTATAATACTTTTCAAAATAAAACTCTAGTACCAACAACACAAATATTACTCACTTTCATTAATGAAATTAAACTAAACTATTTAGAACAAACTGAAAACCAAAACTCAGGTATCAACAACACAAATATTAAATAATTTTTATTACTGAAATTTAAATGAAATAATTTATAATATTAAAAAGACAACTCTGGAGTAACAACAACACCAATTATTATTCAGTGGATCAATAATATTTATTTAACTACAAAGAAAAAATAATTAAAATAATATTATTGACAAAAGAATAAAAACCATTCACGCCATCAACTCTGACGAATAAGAAATAATTTTTCATTCACTGACTTTCAATGACAAGAAAATTGTTTCCATCAACACATATATTAATCACTTTCATTAATGAAATTAAACTAAACTATTTATAACAAAATGAAAGCTAAGGTATCAACAACACAAGTATTAAATAATTTTGACTATTAAAATCTAAAAGAAAGAATTTATAATATTAAGAAGAACAAAGCTGGAGTAACAAAAACATCAATTATTACTCTTATGGATCAATAATATTTATTTAACTACAAAGAAAAAAAAATTAAAATAATATTATTGACAAAACACTAAAAAACATTCACGCCATCCACTCCGATGAATAAGAAATAATTTTTCATTCACTGCCTTTGAATGACAAGAAAATTTTTTCCAACAACACAAATATTACTCACCTTCGTTAATGAAATTAAACTAAACTATTTATAACAAAATGGAAACCAAAACTGAAGTATCAACAATACAAGTATTAAATAAAGTTTACTACTGACATTTAAATGGAAGAATTTATAATATTGAGAAAAACAAAGCTGGAGTAACAACAAAAATATATTAATCACTTTCATTAATGAAATTAAACTAAACTATTTATAACAAAATGAAAACCAAAACTGAAGTATCAACCACACAGGTATTAAATAACTTTTACTATTGAAATTTAAGTAAAATAATTTATAATATTGAGAAAAACAAAGCTGGAGTAACAAAAACATCAATTTTTACTCTTATGGATCAATAATATTTATTTAACTATTAAGGGAAAAAAATTTAAATAATATTGTTGACAAAACAATAAAAAAAACATACATGCCATCCACTCTGATGAATAAGAAATAATTTTTCATTCGCTGACTTTGAATGACAAGAAAATTGTTTGCAACAGCACAAATATTACTCACTTTCATTAAAGAAATTAAACTAAACTATTTGAAACAAAATGAAAATTAAAACTGAGGTATCAGCAATACAAGTATTAAATAACCTTTACTACTGACATTTAAGTGAAATAATTTATAATATTGAGAAGAACACAACTGGTGTAACAACAAAACAAATGTTACTCACTTTCATTAAAGAAACTATTTAAAACAAAATGAAAATCAAAACTGAATAATACAAGTATTGAATAATACAAGTACTGAAATACAAGTACAGAAATACAAGTATTGAAATACAAGTACTGAAATACAAGTATTGAAATAATCGTATTGAAATACAATATCCAATTCCAATATCAAATCAATACAAGTATTGAAATAACGTTTACTGCTGACATTTAAGTGAAAGAATTTCTAATATTGAGAAAAACAAAGCTGGAGTAACGAATAAAATAATATTTATTTAACTACACTGAAAAAAAAATAACATTATTGACAAAACAATAAAAAAAACATTCACGCCATCCACTCTGATGAATAAGAAATAATTTTTCATCCACTAGCTTTGAATGACAAGAAAATTGTTCCCACTTCATGGGGCTTCTTTAATTTTGAAAGGTGATTCTTTAATCAAGAAATGTATCAGCTTCTTCAGCAACAATCTCTGATTACCCAAGATGACGACGGGCCGACAACAAGAGAGATGGCCGCTGCATATTTCTTCCATCACATCGATTATTCATCCAGCCAAAGATTGTCAATCTAAGAAAAAGAAAATCGATCAACATAATACTCCCTGAAAGAAAACGCTGAACTTTTGAATGATTAATGGATGGCACAGTTGATAAATATTTCAAATGGCATTTTCAACAGTAATCAATTACCTGTGGATTCCGCTTAGATAATTCAACTGGTCCAGTATAACAATTTCGGTTGGGAATAGAATAATTGTATTTATTATTATATATAAAACTTTCAAAAGTATTCTGAAAATACAGGAAAAAAATACTGATTTTAACTAGATTTTTAACATGCTCAAAAAATAAAACACACTGTACCTGAATTGGAAGAAACTGAAAAAAAAAATATCTAGAGAAAATAAAAAATTAATTTTTTTTTACATATAACATTGCAAATAAATATAATTTGACTGTACGGTGTTCATTTTTACTAAAATTTATTTAATCTAAAATATAAATTCGTTTATTATTTTTTCACAATATAATTTAAAAGATTTAATTTTTAATTTTACAAATTTCAATAGAATGTATTTTTTTTTTAATTTTAACTTCGGCACTTTTAATTTTTTTGGTGGTTATAAAATATACCTAAAAATATACAATACGCCAAAACAAAGAAGTTATAAAATTACTTTTCACTGTAATACTAAAAAAAATAACTCTTCGACGTTTCAAATTAAACGAAAGAAAGAAAAACAAAAATAATAAACACAATTACTTAAACATTACAAAATGTATTAAATTTTTATTGAATAGCCAAATATGATTAAATACAACGATAAGTTTTCTGGTTGAATTTTATATAAAATACAAGATGATATGATCCTCAGTTTTCCAGCTTTAAGTTTTCCAGCTAAGAGTTCAGTGAAACTATATGCGTATATGCAATGGCCACTAAGATTTCAGTGAAACTATATATGTATATGCAATGTCTACCATGAATTCAATGAAACTATATATGTATATGCAATAGCTACCAAAATTTCAATGAAACTATATATGTATATGAAAGGGCTACCATGATTTCAATGAAAATATATATGTATATGAAATGGCTACCATGATTTCAATGAAAATATATATGTATATGCAATGGCTACCAAGAGTTCAATGAAAATATAAATGTATATGCAAATATTCCCATGGATCTGAAAGTAACCCTTTTCTTGAAGCCTTTATAGCTCTAATATAGGCCGATACGTTACAGTACGAACATTTTTGGGAATCACTCTCTATATATAAAGAAATTCAGGAAAAAAATTAGAATATTACTTTAAAAAATGAATTAAATTTTTTAAAAAAATCACGAGGACAAATATTTTTACAATTTCAACTTCAAGAATATTTAAAAAAAATTTACCTTTGAACAAGTTCAATCCCATATTTGCAAATGAAATAGTTAATTATTACAAATTAATCCTTGCTTTAAAAAGCACAAGCAAAATTAACTAATAAGGATTTACCGTGATTTGTAACACACCAGTTAAAAATAGCTATAAATTAAGAGGTAAAAATTGAATTTTTAAACGTTAAAGTTTTTAAATCCTAAGAAATATATATGCACATAACCCATATACAACTCTTGTGCCAAGTGTAGATACTGTATGAGAAACAATAATAAAAATGTATGATCATGTAAAAAATAATCAACTATGATCCAATGGAACAAACATTATCACACTGGAGGGTATTTGAAAAACTATGGGTGAAAGTATTACTGAATATAATCTGTGCTTTGAAAAATGAATTTTAATTTTAAATTACTTAATGTAATAGGTGACAAATAAAAGAAATCAATTGCAAACAAAAAATTTAAGCGAAATTACTTTTTATATGTGTAATATTGTGTTCAGTTATGGATGGCCCCTAAGTTGGGCTCCAAATTGTAGAATTGTTGGTTGTGCAGCTAAAGATTGTAACTGGATGTTGTTGGGTTGAGACTTGAGACACAAGTTTAAGAATACACATATTTATTTACACGCACACAAACCCCACATACACATACAATTAAAGATAGACAATATTTAACACATTTAACGACAGATAACTCTAGATTCGCGGATAGATTTCACTTCTAAGCCGAAATCCCGAAACTTCACTACGTGCAGGTTGCGTTAAATATATTTCCTCTCGGAACGAGAGACTGTAAATAAACGTTTCTCAACAGAAGGGAGTATTTGCGCAGCACTAAACGTTACGCAGCGGCAGTTGCACTGTACTTCCTTTCGGGTGAGAATCTCGATGCCTACTGACCATTTTTCCTGAACACCAGAGGCGCTCGTGCAGTGCGTAGGAGAAAGCATGGTTACAGTAATGTTGTTTGTTGTTTCTTATCCCACTTGGCTGGCCAAGCTCACGAGCCCATACGTACTCATGATTGAAGGGCAAGGAAGCAGCTTCTGTTGTGATGGAGCACCCGTAGGTAGAAGCCTGACTTTTGTTCCGTGACGCTCTTACAGTCATAGGAGACCGGGACCTACGGTTTAAAAGTGGATTCCGAACCACTACAAACATCCATGGCACCGCCGGGATTCGAACCCGAAACCTGTGGCACCGAGAGCCAGAGCGCTAGACACACTCGGCCATTCAGGTCCCAAATTTGCCAACGGCACGCAGTGTTCCCAGGTGGTCACCCACCCAAGTACTGACCGCGCCCAATGATGCTTGACTTCGGTGATCTAACGAGAACCGGTATATTCAGCATGGTACGGCCGTTGGCTGGTTACATTAATATATTCATCTAATAAAAAAGGTTAAGTTACACAACAATTTATAATGAAATGAAATATAATATTTAAATATATTTGGGCTTACTTTATATATTTGCATTTCTTGTAGAACAGAAAATTGATAAACTAGATCCATATTTTGTTTAATTACTTTGTAAAATTCATTTTTTAAAACATTGATCATTAGAAGACTTAATATACATTGCTGTTAAATTAAATAGTATACATTATTTCTCACATTTGTATAATTACGAAACATAATATCTAATTTATATTAATTCGCTTAGTGATGCCCCAGTCTTATCCAGATTCCCTTCTCCTATTCTACTTCCAAACATTCCTTGAAGAATGCGAGAGGTTATTATTTTGCAAGGGGAAAAGACAACTTGATCCCTTTCATCTCAGAAGAAGACTGATGTAGACCCGAGGATAATACATCATTTATTCCAATGAGATATATTTTTCTTTTCTCCTACTCCCACTAAATACTACAGGGATCAGTTTACTTAGCGTTTATACATTCTGCACTCACCAACGCCAGGCCCTGTAACGAAGTTTGGAGTGACAGTATGTGTGGACGAAACAGTATATATTATATATATTCATAAGGCAAAGGATATGAAACTTTATAATATTTTCTTAAAAATAAGACTAAAACTCTTTTAAAAGAAACTCATTATTCATCGCAGAGATATTTAGAAGCATTTTGGCAAGCTGTTTCTTATTTATATAAAGTTAAATATTTTAATAGCGATTTGACTTTCATTCATACAAAAAAAAAAATATCTCTAAAGTAGGTGCAGAAAAAAAAATACAATCAGAAAATTATTTTCTGCTAGTATGAATATTTTTTCAAACATACTATAAATTGAAGAATGGTTAATTGATGTATACTACTGTGTCCAACAAAGTAAGACCAATTTCCAATTTAAAATTCCCGGGGATAATGGAATTTTTTTTTTTTTTTTTTTTTTCTTTTTCCTGTCCTTGACATCTGTGTGAAATTTGATGCCAAAATATTCATTGGTGTTTGAGTTATGCTTGGCTTTGTGAGACGCTAAAAATGATTCCGGTAATTTTTAAAATGTCTGAATTAATTGAGCAAAGAACGTACATTATTATTATTATTTTTATTTTTATTTTTTTTTTGCGGAAACATATAGAATGTTGCAGAAGGCATTCGGTGAGCATTCCTATATCGGAAAGTAATGTTTAGCAGTGATATAAACAGTTCAAAGAAGGCAGAGGACGCGTCGAAGACGAAGAGC
Source organism: Caerostris darwini (assembly GCA_021605075.1). Lineage (NCBI taxonomy): Eukaryota > Metazoa > Arthropoda > Arachnida > Araneae > Araneidae > Caerostris > Caerostris darwini. Next base: position 7,882 of record BPLQ01002490.1, on the reverse strand, counting down.
CCTCTGGTCGACCATCAACCTCAACCGACGAAGTTCACGTCCAAAACATTAAAGATTTGAGGCTTGCAAACCGTCGATTTAGAATTAGAGACCTTGTTGATCATGTTGGAATTTCAAAAGGATAGGTCAATTCCATTTTGGGCCTCAAACGCGTCAAATCTCGATTTTTACCGAAAACACTGAATGCGCCAGCTGACACTGCATTGATTCTTCGTTACTTTTTCATCAAAAAGTAAACCCATATCGTTTCACAACCACCGTATTCCCACCGTGTGACTTCTGGTTATTCCCTAAACTCAAAAGACCACTCCGTGGACACTGTTTTGAATCCATTGAAGAGATTCAACGTAAATCACCGCACTCTTTGAAAGTCATCCCTGGCGATGTCTTTTTAGCATGCATTGAGGATTCGACAAAAAGATCGCTTAAGTGCATTGTGTACGGAGGAGATTACTGTGAAGGCTATGAAATAAATTTGGAAGAATAAATAAAGAGTTTTTGAGAAAAAAAAATTGGTCTTACTTTTTAGGCACAGTAGTACGCAACCTATATTACACATATGAACACATTCGTTATAAGCGAATCGAAATTTTTTCAAATACAATTTTAGACCTATAATAAAAAATGTAAACGTCTCTTTCAAAACTAACGTAAATAAATAATAATATGCGTATTAAAACTTTTACTTACTAGATTATAATTTAATTAATGTCAATTTAATTATTATTTTGATAACTAGATCTTTAAAACTGTAATGCCTAGAAAATAATTTCTGATTCAAAATAACTTACAATTTTTATCAGATTTTCTTTTTTTTACTTATTTTTTAAATTTGAAATTTTTTTAATGATCAGTTTTGTAAGTTTATTTATTTATTTTATTTTTTAATTTTTATGAAGACCCGGAAATGCAATTTAGTTCTGAAACATGGTTTACTGAATCTAACTAAATTAAAGTAGTGATTATATTAAAAATGTATTTAAATGAGTCTTAATTGCTATGAATTAGTTATTGATGCAGTAGATAATCTTAAACAAGTAAATTCATGACTTTTCATTGAAGTAAAATAATTAATTAACGTTAATAAATAGTTTTATTACTCTGAATTTCAAATAAAGAAAAAGTGTTACTGAAAATAAAACAGACTTAGCTTTAAATTAATTCACTATCGTGAAGCAAGTAATTCACTGAAAACAAGAATGAAGCATTCAAATTTTTAACGAAAGAAAAGATTATTGAAATTTTGATCATAAATCTTAGTAATATAGGTTCTCAGATTACAATGTTTGAAAAGATAATTATTTTTCTCAAAAAGTCGTTACTGATTTTGAAAGTACAATCTATCATTAAAAGTTCAATCTTCACTAAATTCCCAAATAGTGTTTCAAAGAAGGAATTTAAAGAAAATTGTTATAAAATAAAACAGATTAGTGTTAAATTAATTCATTATCGTGAAGCAAGTTATTAACAAAAATTAGAAAAACATTCAAATTTTTAAAAAGAAAATTGTTTATAACTACAAATTTTGACATAAATCTACAATATAAGTGTCATGATTAGAAATTACTCTTAAAATAATTATTTTTCAAAAGTCGTTATTGAAAAGTATAAATCTATTACGCCACTAAAAATAATTTTCTACTAAATTTTCAACATGGGAATTTTCCAAGTTTTTAAAGAATAACGACATCATTACATTCCTTAACTAGTTTATTAACATAAAATTAGTTTGTTTCTGAGGACAATTATAACATACAATAGTCCTGCTTATAGTTTGACCACCATCCTACTTGTCATGGCGTCGGCAGAAATTGCTCAATCAGAAAAAGGCAGGTGGCAGCAATTGCAATGGAGTGCATATAAAGAATTCCTTAATACTACTTAAATACTACTTAATATTCCATTTTCTGCATAACGACGATTGTAGCCAGAATATACAAGCGTGTATATTCCCTTGTTTCTGACAGGTTTTCACATTATTAACTGGACTGTGTAAAGCAAGGACAAATCGCTTCTCCCCCTCGAAAAACAAACTGGAATATATATGAAGAACATTATCTGTATATGGTAACCCAAATGTGATGCTATTTTTAAATGCTGAGTATTTTGACATAAGTGATTTGCCATTTAGATGGCAGAGGTGTTACAAATTTAGAAATGCACAATGTTGCACCACATGGGGGCTGTAACACTGTCTTTGCATTTTGTCCTTACACATATGAACGAACATCCCTCAGACTGGAATCTACTGGATTTATGCCCCCTTATCTTCATCCTGGAACTAAACTGAGGGGCATTCCATCCTACAGATTTATCGTATCCAGACAAGGAAACTTTCTGCCCAGCACCATTTGCAGAGTTTCAAACAAAGCTATATTTTACACTATCCACCAGGTCCTTCTGACCCACTTCAGATCTTAAAAAGGTAAAAAAAAAATATTATTTTGTATTAAAAGGTAAAGCAATTCCATGACTTTCATAATTATAACAATGGTAACAATTTTATAAATTGGCGTTGCATTAATTTGTATCTGAATTGTATCAATAGGTGTAAGCATTATTTGGAAATTTGAAGTTAAATAATTCAGTATGAGTAAAAGCTATTTCAACGAAATTGCGCAAATAATAAAATTCAATGCTGAGAACATTCAGAACATTTTCTTGCGGTAGAATATACAGAGCAAATTTATGGTAATTTACATTTTCCGTCAGATCGGCATATCACTGGAAACTGTCCAATAGCAACCGTAGTGCAATTCAAAACTGCGTAAATCATTAACAAGGCTAGTGTCACATTTGAAACACCCCATCAAAAAAGATAAGGATTGTGAGAAAAATCCGATAACTCGAATTTTATGCAGTTATGCTATTCTAAAAGAATACTTTATACTCAGGAAATTGTATTTGTTTGGAATAGACTACTTTAAGTCACAAATTATATACTTGGTTTATATTCTGTACAATTATATATAAAAAACTTTATTTCCATTTGAATAACTAATTATTTCTGCGTATATTAATTGACCTCCTTATTTGTTTTGAATCATTGTTATTTTTATTCTATTTGTATTATTTATGATTAAATTGCTAAAAGTAAATAATTTAATGTAACTTTAATATAACTATTTGGATGATGTATTTAATGATGTGTCGGAGCGATATGAGGAGATTTATATTACTTATGAATATTATCAACCTAAATTGAGATTAAATATGATTGCAAAATAATATAATTGTGCAAGGGATTTGGTTTGGTTAGTCGCTGTACGGTCATTTTGTACACACTTTAAGCTAATTAAATAAGCAAGAAATTAGAATCGAGAAATAATTTATTTTTATAAGCAAATCTTTCTTTTGCATTATACACGTAATAAATACATATTTCAATATTAAAAATGTTAATATAAGTAACATACTTATTTTATGTTGGTTAATTTAATATAATACAAAGCATTAAAACTGTACATTAAAAACATTTCTCTATAATAAACAACTGAACCATCAAATTAGCATTATAAATTAATTTCATTTTTAAGGCTTAAAACTATTTTATATTTTTTTCCTCGAACTGAAAACGAAAATTAACATAAATATAGACATTATAACATATATATAACTATATATATATATATATTGTCAGAGTATGACTCTGACAATACAACAATATCAGGTTACCTTTGCCACCATCATATCATGAAATTCGCACATATGTTCAGATGTTTCCGGCCTATCATAAACAGTATAACTGTTCATTTGATATTTCCAATTGAATTATTATTGTTAAGAGTTCTCAAAAATTCCGTTTACAGCTATATGTCTGAATGATATTGATAATGAAAATTATGTCTTTCCTGTATAGCAGAACTATCTCAAATGTAGGCAATGACGCAATTAAACAAACGAACTCATTTATTCATAAAACGTGCTGTAGATAGGACTGCTGAAATAATTGGAATAGCAACAGTCCGCAACTCAATACCAGGTAGAACTGGAACAAAAACTATTCGACTTGGGCGCTTCCGAATTAAAAAATAATAATCAGCTGTAAAAGCAACGAAGAATAACTGATAAAAGAAAGATTTATCGAGTAGAAAGTAAGTGCAAAAACACAAAGATATTTATACTATTTTGAGCCCATAGTTGAAATGGCTGCAACAATAACTGACTTTCAAAAATACAATACGGAATATAGTCTAAAACGATTATAAACCAAAGAAATGGTTTAAGATTTTTTTTTTATTTATCAGCATAGATTTCTTAAAAGACTGTAAAGTTTGTTTTCAATGTAAAAATAAAACTGCTCTCTTCCTTCCATGTTTTAAAGCATTTCTAAAAATTTCTAAACCCGTTCAAAATTAAATTGCGAAACTATTTCTAAAATAAACTGCTAAACTATTTCTAGCTATACCAAAAATAAAAATTATGAGCAAAACCTTTACAAGATTTATTACACTCAGATGTTTGGGTACCCATGAGATTTCATCTCTGGCAGAATCTACAAAATTTGATACTTTTATTGATAATAATTCACGGTACATAGAAATAAGTTCTGAAAGTAAAGGATGGAGTAAAGAATGTATTCCTAAAATGTTCAGCAGCAAAGACCACACTAAAAAAAATTGGAATACTTTATACGAATAACGACCTAGAGTATTGTAGTGGAGAATTTAATAATATCTTGACAAGTGTGAAATCAGAAGAGAAAAATCCGCTGTTTTGACACCTCAGAAAAATAGAGTGGCTGAAAATGCGGATTACACTTTTGAAAAAATGGCCGTGTGTTCATTAATGCAAGAGAAACTCCCAGCCCCATGCCGCATATTTTTGGGCAGAAGCAGTAAATTATGCTGTTTACTTAAGTTGTTGTATACTTTCTCCTAGTCTTTATTGAAAACAAAATACCATTTGAAATATTTTTTAACTCATATTTGAAAGTTTTCGGGCAGAAAGCCTTTGTTTTGAATAAGCGATGGAAAGGAAAAATTTATACTAGATGGCACGAACATATTTCCGTTAGCTATTCCAGCGAATTGAAAGAATATCGGCTGTGAAATAAAAATTCCTCAAAAATAATTGGCAACTGGCAACTGGCAACTGGCGTGCCGATTACGCAGTGCCAATAGGGATAGACCCCTTAACCTCCTCATCCACACTTCATATATAAATTTACAATTTTAATTGGCTGCAGAAACGTCAGTATTAGATAAAAGAAGTTTCAAAAAAATCAAATATTTGGTACTCGAAAAATTCAAAAATACTAAAAATAAATAAAAGTAAGATAAAAAATAAAATACAATTATTGCAATGATATAATTATAGTGATTTGAGTATGATGAACGGTGGGAGTCCGTAACGATGATTTGAAAAACTAATGGCTAATGTTCCACAAAAAAAAAGACCGATATCAGAATCAAAGTTCTGGTATTTTTTTTTTTCACAAAAACAATTACAATCCGGGACGTGCTACACAATCTTCCTAATCGAAGTGGAATTCATCCCAGCCTCAGTCTGAAACTCCGAATTATAATACAAACACAGTAGCGTTATTCGAAGTGGCGCCAAAACAGGAAAACACGTCAACCTAAGAGGATGTTATGTCTGACTCTGAATCGCTGACTGATAATTCATCCACGTTTGTCAGAGCAGCTGGTCGTCTGAGGAATATAAAACATTAAACAAAGCGTTTGCAAACTGATGTGATTGCCGCAATGGATAACGTCGTAGAATCGAATACTACTACAGTTTCCGAAGCTCTGAATGGGCCTCATAAAAATGGATGACCTATTTTGGAAGTAGTTAATTGTCATTTTTATTGTGTTTTAGAAAATAGGCATTCTGAGGAGGAATTGTTTGAATATCACTGCTGATCACTTTTGATTATTCCTCCATTTCCAGTATATCAAGCATGTTATGAAGTAACATTTATTGCGTTCTGCGCATGTCAGAAAGTAATGACTTTTATTATTTACGTTTTAAATATACTCTGCTCACCAAGAATAATTTTTTTTTGCTTATACTCATACATAGTTGGTATAAAGTGTTTGTGATTTCAAGATATATAAAAGCGTAAAATTTTAAAGTTTATCATAAAATTCAGCAATGTTATTAGTGCTTAAACCATAGAGAGAAAAAAAAAACGTTTAAACAAAGGAATGGACAAAATCTCCCCGAGGTTCCCATGAAAACAGAACACACAAATATGTTATACATGTTCTCTGATTTACCATTTAACTAAATATTATTTAGAAATATAAAATAAAATGCTTTAAATACTAGTAAAATTTACTAATTCACATAAGTCATTAATGTTACAGAAGAAAATAATATTATTATAAAAATATAATAATTTTTAATATATATATATAAAGATGTGAGTGGTATCGAGAGTGTTTTAAAAAAGAACAGGCTGTTAGTTTGCGCATACTATTTAATGCACATTATTAACAATTATGTATTTATAAATGATTAACTTAAAACTTAACATCGCTAGCCTTCATTAACATCATCAGGCTGATATAAAACGTATATTGCCCTTGCTTCCACCTGCTTATTGGATTAGTAGTCACACCAATCCTAGAGATTCGGCCATCATGAATGTCACTAACTTGAAGGAATTTGAAACACACACAAAATCACATAGTTTGAGAATATGACCTACAGGTAAAATAATGACAAATAATACAAAAGAAGAAGAAGTAATATTTAAAAATACTACAAAATAACAATAAGTTTCAATAAAACCATATTTTAAAAATGCACACTATACTAGTATCAAATTCAAAAAAGCATGTACCACATATAGGAAAAAAAAAAGATTAATATTCACAAAAACATTTTATACCAGAAGAGGTAGAAGTTAACATTAGAAATGTGGCTCCTTAAATTTTATTTATTTAATATTTTTTTTTTTGCATAAAATGATCAGGAGGAGATTCTCATTTCCTAGAACGTCTCCACATGCATCTAATAGAGTTTGAATTTCCCTTTCTATTCCGAGAACGCTCCCTTGAACGATTTTGGTCTTTATACATAAATCTGATCCACTTGATACCAATTGATTTATCGTGCCTTTTAGGTTGTTGCTCATACCGCTGCATTGCAACAATAGGAGTAGAGTATTTTCCCGTACGTAGATGAAGAAGAATACTAAACTACACTTTATCTGCAGATTGGGTATTTCCATCACTTTAAGCTTCAGACATGTGAGAGAACAGCATTTTTGCCTTCTTTTTCTTCATACTATGATGAAAAATCCAAAATTACCTTTGTTTGTATCAATGTTACCTTGCACTCTTGTTCTGAAATCTTTAATTTTAAAAGCATGTCTTATTTCCAAACTTGGTGAAGCCTAATTGAAACTGAACTTCGTCTCTTTATTGTAGAAACTCAGGATTATTATCTACGTTAGTAACACCAAATTCCTACTCAGCTAATCTTTCAATTTTTTTAGCATTGGATACTATGCGAACTTTTCATGGATAATACTCTTGATAAAGATTGGAGTGACTCTTGATAAAGACAGTGTAGTACCCCATGTGTAATCTATTCTTGGATGGAAAGAAACGGGGGCATCTTCTCTTGTGATGGAACACCCTTAGGTAGAAGTCTGACTTAGCTCCGTGACGGTCTTACAGCCATATTAGACCGGGACCTACGACTTAAAGCGGAACCACTGCAAACCTCTACGGCACAGCCGGGACGTGAATTCGAAACCTAAGGAACCGAGTACCGGAGTGCTAGACACTCGACCATTTAGGTCCCTTAATTAACTTTAAAATATACTACATATATATAAATAATATCATTTTAGATATACTATATATTTTTAATATATATCATATCTAAAATGATTATTGTTATCTATTAATGTTATCTGATTTAT